>QOVD01000767.1:0-21418 GCA_003521225.1 Tuber microsphaerosporum
TAGTTGGCTATGGCACTCCCATTGGGAAGTCCCTTTTAAATGTAGCGATACCCCCCGTTGGAGCCTGTTGATTCAGGGGCGGTGCTTTGTGTTCTGATAGTACCGTATTTACTATTGAAATTTGCCATCTCCGTCTGCCCACGATAGGTTTAGGTTGAAAAGCTAGCGGAATTGGGCACACCAGTTAATAAGTCAAACAAATCCTGAAGGCTGATGTTTTACCGCGGCGGGAAAGCACTAAGCCTTTTCAGGAGCCTTCGTCTTTGAACCTAGATATTAGAGGTGTCTGAGATAGCGAATTTCAAAAGCAAATATAGTAGTATACTAGCTTAAGACAGGTTTACCTAAAGACCGCTCAACTGAGATTGGCCCCCGATGTCTTTCGTCTCAGAGTCAATACCGTTCCGCTCTAATAATGGGCTTACGATTCCCGCGTTCTAAGTTCCTACAGCGCACTGGAGCTGCGCCCTACCATCTCTCTTGCACGTCTGCCATTTAGGAAGTGATACTCCCCGTTCAATTAATAGTTTTAGGGCCCCCTCGTGGCCGCCGCTAGCATCCCACGTGGTTGAGCGTTACCCTTTAGGTCATATCCAGGGCTCCCGCCAAGATGGTTGAGGCAATAGCTATCTCCGCGATCTCAACATATGCCACACCACAAGACTTGTTCCCTAATGTGGCGCAACAAGAAGTCAATTTGGCGCTATGGAATAAAAAGCCTCTAACCCAGGGGTTTGTCACTAATTGACTACGGTATTTGTTTCAGGTATTATACAAATGGGAGCAGCAAACGGATGGTTACTGTACTATGTATATTTGAAAAACATAAATACACTAACAATGGCAAGATGGCCGAGTTGGTTATGGCGCCAGGTTAAGGTTATCTTAACATGCATCCTGGTTCGGGAAACTGAGCGTGGGTTCAAGTCCCACTCTTGTCACATCTTTTTGCTCATTTCTTTTGTTAGAGGATACCTGTTCTCCAACTCTTCCCAGATACCCTGGCCTCAGGATTTTGACCCTTTTTACAGAATAGCTAGGTTAGGCAATAATGCTCGAGGAGGGCATAAGAAGAGAGTATGAGGAAGTATAACACGGGTGGATTCATACTCTAGTCTTAGGACGAATGGGATGAAGGAGATGTCTTTAGTATTAGGGTATATTGGTTGAGAAGCGGGAAGCTATGCTACCGTTCGTGAATGCCACGCCTCCGGCCACAATACCACGACTCCTCAGTCATCACAGATTGGCCAACCCCAAGCCCCCTATAAATAGAGAACCCTCCTCGCATCCCTCCCTCCCCCGCTCTGCAGCAGATCTTCAGGTGCTCCGGAACCCAGCGTAGTCAGTCAGGCTTCCCTCTATAGGATGCATCTAGGATCGATCTGCCTACCTAGCTGAGACTATCCGGCAGAAACCACCTTCCTTATGTCCGGTTTTACCTGAACTCTCACCCTCATCTCCCGATCGAGGTATCCGTTTCCAGTATCATGATGTGCAAAGGGATTATGTGTAGCATCCAAGCGCTGGGACTATACGGTCATGGAGACTATTCGAGGGGGGAAAGAGAGAGAGGGTGGAGGGAAAGAGAGGGAGGGAAGAGACACCATGTATGACGTTCGGGGGCGATGAATCAAGGATGCGTGAGAGGGATGCCGAGAAACATGTAAGAGATGGAGCCTGGATCTTGGCTATTTGTTTTTTGTGGTGTGGCATATTCTGTGCGCTGGACGAGGTATAGAGAGCTTTGTCGATGCAGATTTGTGGGCGAGCGAGTGAGTGATGGTGTGTGACGGTGGGCAACAATGGAGTTGGGACATCGACTTTTTCTAACTACCCGTTACGTGATCCCCTATAAGAGGATTAATTTGTTAGTACTTGATTCCCGGAGGATGCTAGCACTAGGATACTAAGAGCGTAGCTGAAAGATTGAGGGTTTCCTCCGAAGAATCGGGGGGCAGAAAGAATTGTTTATTTACTGTATTTGTGAGAGATAAATTAGGTGGGGAACTCGGAAGCATTAGGAAGTTCCATGCTGAGTCCTAATCGGTCGACCTCACAAATGCTACCCCTCTGTCAGCAGATCAGACTTGTTTCTACTGCTGTCTATCTTTTAGCTCGATTTTCTTTCTTTTTTTTCCGATTCAATAGCGGCCTCACATGTCCTCTCGCTTCCGTTCCTGCAGCTTTCTGCCTCTCGCATGGTAACCCTCCACAAGCTAGCCAAACAATCGACTCGGGGGTGAGCCAACAAGCGAGAAAACGTGAGATAGCTATGAAGGTTCAAGTACAGTACGCAACGAGACCATAGCGCCGGTTCTCCTTCTAGATCACCCCGGAAAGGGAGAGTAGGAGACTGTAGCTTTATCGTAACACCAAGCAAGTCGTTCGTCCTTGGATAGGTACAAAGTCGGTAACGAAAAGCACATTGGTCCGGATGCAGAAAACTTCCCGCCCCTTTATAACCTGGAAAACCCCTCTCTATAAGCTACTTATAGTATATAGGAGTAAGATATTGGTTAGCAAGGGCTATGAACCCCAATGTGGGGTTTGCGGCGGCAATTTTTGTATATGCGACTACGATACTCACGCTGCTAAGTTGAAACTGGATATTAAAGGTGGCATCCTTGTGTAAAATGTCCGGTCCTAACTCGCTGTGCCAGTATTTACTGCCCTCTATCGAACTCCCGGCAGTGAGGCAAAAGCGAAAAAGGAAGAAAAAAGCTGGGAAAGCTCCGATTCTCCCCCTTTTATTTGGTCTGTAGTTTGGCATGGGGATGTATTCCTCTCTTTCGGAGAAGAGGGTATACTGTGATAGAGAATCGATGGCGATGAGAACGGAGCCAGGATAGCATTCCCAAAATGCGAGTTGAGGGATGTAACAGCACTGTATCGTACGGACTCGGGGTGTCATCCCTAATCCTGGGTGTCTTTTTGGTTCTTTCCACTTGCTATCGTACGACCTCGTAATTTTTTCTCTTCGTTGTTCCTGGCGACAGTCTCCAAGAAGGGGATGACGAATACAAGTACTAGCAGATACCGAACAGGGGGTGGCAGTACAAATGAGCCAAATTTGAGTATATAGCAGATCCATGGGCACTTGATCTTGGCATGTACGAGTAGTATTCTCGGCCAGGCTCATATGTGAGAGAACAAACTACCGTAGCAGAGAAAAGAAAGACCTTTTAAAACTTGACAAATTTTGTTTTAGGATATGGGGGTACTCCTAGAATAAGTATTAGATATATCCTCACACACGCTGATACCTTTTACGGTTGAAGACTGATTTCTTGGGGTTGATCACAACAATAATATATCGATATGTTCATCTATAAAGCAATTAAGTTTTGCCTTAAGCTATTATCATGCAAGCCATAGTAATGCTATATGACCCCTGTAATTACCTCTGATACCACCTACTCTATTAAACCTGAATCTGTCCTTACTAAACTTGAACCTTTAGTAGAATAAAATATATCAAATGTTGTAAAGCATAAGGCTTGGAATGCCTAATCGTATGACAAGATTTGGCAAATTACTGGGAAATGAGAAGTAGAGTGACACAGTGTTACTCCTTGTTTCTTATGATATGACGAGGTCCTTGGAGAGATAAGATGCAAGTGCAATGAGATGAAAACTGTAGCAGGGATATGCTGATAGGAAAAGCATAGTGCTAGAAGTAAAAAGTCTTAAGCTTTATAACAGAACGGGATACAGGCTAAGGAGAGAGGAGGAGGTATGGAAGATATGGCAGATATGGCTATAATTCATGCATGTGGTCGAAGGAGCAGTTCAGGAAATCTGTAAATTGTCTGAGTTAATTTCGATCATGTTTTAGCATTTTTATTGGAGTTCGGCCATGTTGAGTCTAGTGTGTGCTCGGTTTGTGCGCCAACGCCGTTCTCCTTACCATCATTTTAACCTTATCAGTGTGCCCAGGTAGAATGCTGCATTTTTTCAGTAGCACATTTCTCAGGAAGTGGCACTCGAAAAATACTAAAGGGGGACAAAAAGATTCGTCTGGCGCAGGGTTTTACACCAAATTTAACTAAAAATGGACATTTTCTAACGGACAATTCTTAACACTGCTTATATGAAAATACTTCAAATATTTCCATCAGCTAGGGAATCACTATCTATTCGAACCTCCACAAGTAGAAGTGTAAGGAATCAAAGCTGTCTCCACTGTTCACAATTGCATCAACCAGTGTGAAAATTACTAAAATTTCTGTATGGAACTCCATACAAAAAAGTACATGGCAACCAATACCATACCAGATACTAAATGACCTTTTCTCTATCACATTGTAATATCTAACAATTCTGTAATGTTCTTGTTATCTGCAGGTTTACTAATGCATGGACAAATTTTCGCAGATTCTCATAAACATTGAGAGGGGGTGGTGAAGATGGGCACTTTTAGTGTAAACAGGGCATCGAACGAAACCTTTTGTCCGAGTACTTTACAAAAACTCTTACCGGTAGTATTGAAAAGGTTTCTCCATCGCCTTATCCTGGTCTCTCGTTTGCCGCCGATAATTCCAAATTTCCCTCCAGAAGAGGAAACCTCGCCTGGATCCCCTCGTCCCAGTCTCATGAGGGCTCCTATCGTGAAAATATCACCAGCAAGCGGAAAATAGTAAAAGGAAATGACAGTAAAGATAGGAATAAGAGGCCAAGAAAACAGGAAGGTAGTCACGGACCGTTCCCCGGGGAGCCGGGCGGGCCCGGAGGTGAGAAGTAGGCAAGAAAGGCCGATTTTCTCAAAAGAAATGCCGGTATTGGGTTTCGTCCTCCTCCACCTCAGGCTCTCGCGGGAACGCTTGCCCGCTTAACAGTCCTTTTGGCCCTTACTAGAGTACTGTACAGCCGTGGTTTTAGGGAGGAATAACCCTTTTCCCATGTGAAGTGCAATAGTAAGCTCGATTTGAAACTTATTTTCTTTTTCTTCCTACCCCTCTCTTTTTCCCTCACTTATCGCTTATCTCGCAGGAATTTTTATCTTCTCCCTTCTGTCTGTGTTTGCGCCCGTGTCCCGCTACTCCGGATTACCCTGAATCGGGTACCTTGCTGAACCGTACAAAATCCGCAGCACCTCCGAACCATCAAAAGATATCTTCCGTTGAACCGGATAGGGGTTTTCGGGCCCGGATGAGGTTTCTCCAAATCTCTACCCTGGCCCTTATAGAAAGTTGACCTACTAAAGCGGATGCCATGGTACTCATAGAAAAACTATACTAAAAGAGGGAAAAATGCAGGGTCCAGTAAAAGGCCTAAAGAAGTTAGAGGGGCCCCGAGAGCGGTGGGTGACGGGAGGGGAAAAGAGTAAGGAAAGGGAAAAGGGAAGTCAAAAGGGAAAGGGCATTGTGGTACAAGTAATTACAAAGAGGAGGACGAACAGGCCGCGCGTATGTCCACTGAACGGACAACTAGAGGCGCTAATACTGTATATGAGTATTTGTAGTGATGGAACTTTTGATGGGAGGGAGAACATACCTTCTTTATTTTTCTTCAGATAATACGATTTTTCTCTCATTCCTTTATCCTGGATACCCCGTTGCCCCGAATGAAATTCTTCTCAAATTTGACCATCGGGGACAACGGGGTGCGAGGGCACTGCTCTTTTTTTTTTTACGACTGCGCATTTTGTAGCTTCCCCGTAGGGTTGCGCGGCGGATGTGAGGGTGTACCGGTATGGTGGGGATGGGGAAACGGGGATTCCCGTGCCCCAAAGATTGTTTTTTTTGTGGGAACTTTACGATAGAATCTAAGCCACTCTATTTTGGATTGTTGGAAGACTCGGGCTCGTTTGTAAGGATTGAAACATTCGTCCTTCCTCGGAGCTCACAAATAGAATTCTTGTCTGGCGCTCCTGCTGCTTGATAAATGTCATTGGATGCGCTTGGCCCCGGCATTTCGTACATGGCACTTTGCGGAGCTCACAAGGATGCTATGGGCTGCATTATGAGGACCGGTACGGGGACAAGGCACCGGCATAGAGTCTTCGCGCACGCTAAAGGGGTTTACTAGCCAAAACCCTCAAAAACTGGTGAGAGTCTAAAGTGGTGTGTGGTATCTCTGTATGACTGCTCTTGCACAGTACTGCCAGTTGTAATACTCTTTACTGGTCGTTTTACTTAAGATAAGAGCGCTATTAAATGGTCCAATGAGAGAGTTAGGGACGTCCATAAGGCTCGAGATGCTCAGCGGGTGGCTTGCTGGGGTGAAATTGAGTGTTGGTCTGGGGTTGTAAGTTGAATTTTCATGGATACTCACTCGACCAATTAGACTCCTAATAGGAGTTATTGGCTCTCGCTTAACTTAATTACTCATGGCTAAAGGAGACCATGTTGGCTATCACTGTTTTAACTGATTTACTACCGCACTATCATAATCTACCGATATCATACCTAGTACTTGTAGAGTTTGCTACAAGCGGAGGAAAGAAGACAATCGATAAGAACCCCATAACTGTATAAGGGCAGGGGACAAATTAACCTGAACACAGGGAATATTTGGCTAGTTAACCTTAAGTAACTGTTCAATCACTTCTTACTGGACCCTGCACGGTCCGAACCACAATCTTTCCCCTCAGTAATCTATTGACCATCTACCCCGATCGCAAAAGTACGGACCCGGCAACCTCCAGCAAGGCTCCGAAGCACCCAAATAATCTCCTTCCAGCGACTAGAGTTCCGTACCGGATCAGTACAATACTTTCTGTTATCGGGTAATACCTATAGGGTAATAATCCACCATCACGGGAGATTTTCTCTCCCAGACATGCATACAATCCCGATTTGCATTTGCATTGAGTACTCGAGTACTCGAGTAGTACAGCGCATGCACTTCCCGCAACCCCTGTGATCAAGTACAAGTACCAAGCATTAAACAGGAGCCTGGCCTGTCGATCCTGTTACCCATACGCAAAAAAACCTCCTGGTTCATTCAGGACGCGCAAAGACTTTTTCTTTTTCTTTTCCTTTTTCTTTTTGCCCTTTCAGCACCGCCGAATTTCCCGCTACCACTCTGCTGGGCGAATCACGATGCATAGGTGCAAAGTGCGACACGGTGCTGTTAGTCACAAGGTGCTTGGGGGCCTTCGGTAATATAGCTCTAAATAGGAGGTGGTATCAAGTTAGCTAGTTCGTTCCTAGAGTGTTAATGTAGCGCAGACTACCCCACAATTATGGCGGAAGCCAGGTAGTAGCGGAAGAGGACCCGGGGGGATGATCTATGAGGATCATATTGCGGATTAACTAAACCATCCGCCTCCAGCGCATTCGGTCGATTAACTCCTCCCTGCCACAGTGCAGAGAAGACTAAAAGGAGATACAAGGAAAGCTATAATATATAACCTGCCCCCATCTCCACCTCTCTAGCAGTTTCATCGAGGCTACCACCTATTTGGCTAGAACACACCATTTCTATATACCTTCTCTCTTTCCTTCACGATGCTTTTAAAGACTATCCTGGCTTTACTGGCGGCTTATGCCGCCGGGGTAGCGGGTTCCCCAGCAGGAATGCCACAAGACGCAGCCCAGGATCGCACTATTGAAGAGCTTTTAGCCATGGACTCAAACCTGATTCAGGGTGATGTCGTCGCTTTTTCAGCCGCGGAGAGTGTCCCTAGTACGTCCCCCATAATATGTATATCTACCCCGACCAAAAAACGATAGCTAACAATCCGCCTGACAGCCATCAGCGGACCAACACTAGCCGAAATGTACTATTACGCTGAATTCGCGGCCGCAGCATACTGCGACCCGAATCACGTTCCTGGAACAGAAGTGACCTGCAAGGACAACATCTGCCCCCAGGTTACCGCGAATAGCGTTACCACGATCATTGAATTCGCTAAGTACTTTCCCCCCATTCCTCCTTGTCCCAAGAATGATCAATACTAACAAAAAAAAGCACTGCCACCGCCGATACAACAGGCATAGTCGCCCGCGACGACACCAGAAAGGCCATAACCATTGCCTTCCGCGGCTCCCATTCCTTAAAGAACTGGTTCGCGAACATCCAGCTCCTCTGGAAAGATGCTTCAGTCTACTGCTCGGGCTGCAAGCTCCACAGCGGCTTCTACAACGCATTCACAGAGGCATTTCCACCCATCCTTGCATCTGTAACGTCGCTGCACGCCCAGTACCCTTCCTACAAGCTAGTTGTCACGGGACATTCCCTCGGTGGTGCGCTGGCTACTATTACCGCTACGGAGTTTAGGAGATTGGGATATACCATTGAGCTGCACAGTTACGGTGCTCCTAGGATTGGCAATAATAAGTTCTCCACGTTTGTCAGCCAGAGTTCAGGGAATTATAGGGTTACCCATTTGAGTATTACTCTCCTCCTCCACCATAGTATAGTCCGTTGCCGTGGTAGTTCCTAACATAATGGCTCCATGAAAAATCAGATGACCCCGTACCGAGATTGCCTCCTGTTGCTTTGGGATACTACCATATCTCCCCAGAGTACTGGATTTCCTATGGCGACAGCAACATCAGGGCCAGCGACGTGAAAATCTACTATGGTATCTTAAATACGGGAGGAAACACAGGGCAAGGTTTTATCACTCTCAATGTCACTGCGCACTCGAAGTACTTCCTCCCTGTTGGGATTGGTGCCTGTGCCCCGGGGGACTTTGATATTGCCTAAGTGAAGCGCTAAGTCGGCTTATGAACCGTAATCCAGGATTAAGCTGGGGATTGGGGGTGGGATATTTCCTTTTCCCTTCTCTTTTTATTGTGAATTGTTTTTATTTATAGAGTCCATAGGGCGTTGGCTGTTGTGTGGTGTTTCACGGGATTGGGTCCAAGCGGATTGGCGCGGGGTGTGGATAAGTTGTAAATACGCCAGGGGAAAAATAGTTTGTATCTGTCCTTCACAAAGTGTGACCCGGTTCCTAGGACCAGGGGTGCGAATGGTGATGTGATTGCTCCTTAATTTTTAGGGTGGGGGTGCTGATATGTAGAGCCTGATAAGTGCTCAGCAATCTTTGTTGTTTGTTTTCTTAGTATGATCCTAGGGACGATAGGTTAGAATGTATCTAATATATCGCTGCGCAAGAGCCTAGTAGACCTCTAGATTTGGAAGAGGTGAGAAAAAATAGAGCTTAGTGAAGTTAGACTGTATCATCAGGCAGGTACACCATTTTGAGTGTCGGTAAATTTAACTTTTGTGAATTGTGACTTTGAGGTAGTATCTTGCTGCACTAACGCCATCTCCCCACAGTGGTAGCCTGAGTGGGTGAGAGTTGGTAAGACCCTTGAGTTAGGGTCTGTATCAGCGTTGGGAGGTTTCGGCAGTAGGGTATCCGTGGGCAGGGAAGTTACCCCCTACTAATCAGATTGAAATGGCCCATCTCCCTGTAGCTTACTGTACTGTACCGGTTCCAGGCCAGAAACACTCGGAAACGGGAGAATTTGTGTGGTGTTTGGCACGCCGTGATTTGGGCTCTTCGCTATCTCATCATGATTTGGAAAAATCATAGTGTGCATGTGAATATTTAAGGCTACGATATTTTTGTTTTATACCTTTAAATATTTTAATAGTAAATGCTAGGGAGTCTTGAGGTCTTCTCCTAGAGTTAGCCCCAAATTGTGATTTGGGAGATTGAAAATTGCACTCACAGTTAGTAGAGGGCTATTTGCAAATCGTGATTTCAAATTAAAAACGTCTGGTCAATAACAAATCATCACCTCATATTATCTCTATGCCCCAAACCGTTCGAGTGGGGGTGTCTAAGTGGCTTACAGTTTCGTCCACCTGTATGCGGGGCAATCGAGAAATAGTAGGCAACAAATAACTTACTACGATATATCACTCGAATATGGATTTTCTCCTGTGAGCCAAGGAAAGAAGTGGCGATGAATTAGTCGTGGTAGCGCTGCGGCTTTTTTACGCATATGCCCACTGCACGGTGCGCGGGTAGAGAGGCTAGAGTAGAATTTCAACAGGAAGAATTACCGCCAGACGTCGAAAACATGCCTAAATTCTCCCGATTTTTCCCCAATCCGGGCGCCATCCCCCGATTTGGAGATAAAGTCTTGGCTGCAGCGAACGTCTAGAACGGGCCTTTTCGCCAGTATTATACTGGTATCGTCCCACTGCCAGCAAAAACCAACAAACCACTACCCGGGGTATATATAAACCCCTGCCGGGGATACATTTCCCTTCTTTCCTTTCCACCCATTTTCCTTTCTCTTTCCCTTCTACCGCCGAACGTTAACATCTACCTCTCATCTCTCCGTAGTCACAAACATCATGTCCACCGAGCGTCCACCCGTAACTTGCCACGTCCTCGACACTTCTGTCGGTAAGCCGGCGGCAAATATCCCGTGCACGTTATCCCGGTTCCTGAAGTCCGAGGACGGCTCCCCATCTAGTTCCTGCTTTGAAGTAGCGAGGGCGTCGACGAACGAGGATGGGAGGGTCGCAGCATGGGAGATGAGACAGAAGGGAGTCGCGGGGAAGTTGGTGCTCCAAGAAGGATTCACCTACAAGATTAGGTTCGAGACCTGGGAGCATTTCAAGGGGGAAACGTTCTTTCCGTATGTTGAGGTGGTGTTTACGGTCAAGGAGATCAATCAACATTATCATATTCCCCTATTGTTGAGTCCTTATGCGTATAGTACGTATCGAGGGTCGTGAGTTGGGTTTCGACGGTGGAAATATTTGGGCTTAGGTATCGGGAGCGGTGCACGAGGTGGTGGGTGGGGTGTGTTTGCTTGTACGGTTGTATCGGGAGAATAAAAGCACCTCTAACATTACAAGAGAATATCTATCTGTCCGTGCATGGTGAATCCTACGAACCGATCGTAGTCTAGGCCATCAGGATCCTCCTTCAGCCTTAACCTTCTTCAAAGAATTGTAATGCTCCCCAAGTCCGAAACTGTGCCTATAATATCCCAACCAGACCTCCCCCTCCGTCCCCTCCTCGTTCATTCTCTCAACCCCACGTCCTTCTGCCTGCACAATATTAACAACAACCCCGAAAGCCTTCGCCAGGGCCAAAACCTCCGTCTGCCCCCCCCATTCCGCCGTTTCTCTAACCTTCCAGACATGCTCCTCAATTGGCTCCTCGAGGAAGGGCTCGAACTCATCCCGGTGCGCGAGCATGTACTCCGCGCACTTCTTTCTTGTAGTCTTGTATTCCGAGGGTGTAGGAAGCTGATCCGCAAACGCAGAGTAGAGGCAATGGCCGTCGGGAGCGATCTCTTTCTCGTTCAAGTGCAGGTTTGTGAGAAGGGTTTGCATGGCTACCATCTCGGCTTGTCGGGGGTTTGGAAGAGCACTTGCTTCGGCTTCGGCTGCTGCACTTAAGGCTGCAGCTTCGGCCGCGCGACGAGCTAATCTAGCTTTTTGGCGATTGGGCTTTTTTTGTCCGACCAGAGATTGCTGTGGGGCATCATTGGAGGCAGTGGTATTTGTTGCGGCATTAGTTATTGCACCTGATTTTTCCTCTAGCCTTTTCGCATCCTCTTCTTTCTCCTGGCTCCGCGGTTTGCTTTCCAGAGCTTCTAAAGCTTCTGTAGATTCACCGTCGGGATTGTCCAAAGCGGCGATCTCGCGGGATTGCCGCTCTTTCAATTCATGCTCCAAAGATTCGCATTCCGAATTAATCCCCCGACGTGTCTTCTTTGTAGCGTTTTTCCTCTTCTGTGTTATCCGTGCTGTTAACTCTCCAATCTCCTTCCGATGCCGTGCAAGGATTTCTTCCCTATTTGTTTCTGACATTTTGTTCGGAGGTGTTTGCGTGAAGATGAAGGTAGTGAGTTGTTTGGACGCAGCTACGCATCGTTGTCATGACAAACATTGGAGGAGTAAAATACCGCTTGCTAGCGGGGAAAAATAAAAACATACCTAACCCAGCCCGGCGTCGTCCCACCTTCCAAGTTATGGGTGCAATAGCCGATTGCTCAACTCCAACCTCCATCCAATCCGCCTTGAGTCCCAACGCACAAACAAGACCGAAACAAAAATGGTATTATTCCTAAACCTAGACTCCTCAAAACCTCCGCCTCATAATAACTCTGGAGGGCTGCCAGCAACAAGACCCCAGCCAAACCCCAACATCACCCATCCATTTACAGCCCTCCTGTCATCATACCCACTCTTAATATCCCTAGCAAAACACTTAGACCTAGGCGACCTTGCAGCCCTAAGCAGCACCTGCCACTCCTTTAGATCTCTCCTCCTCCCGCAGCGGGAAAACCTAGCCTCTACATCACTAGTATGCAAGAACTCCGGCCAGCAATGTGTTAAAGATCTGGTGAATGAATGTAAGGGGTGTCTGAAACCTGTTTGCCGCGTACGATTCCCCACCTTCTCTCCGCCTTGTAACAGTGATGGTGCTAATGGGAGGTGGGTAGAATTGCATACGAAGACCAAATTCTTGGGTACAATCTCTGCGGCTACGCCGCCTGTGCCCAAGCCATAGGATATGCTCACTACAAGAATTTGGCAAGGTGTGTGATTGTGTGGAAATATGGTTGTGTGCTGGGTGCTTGTGGATGTATCCCCCGCTAAAACCGGCTATTGCTACGGCGAATAAGTTATTTGATGAGGAAATGGGGTGCTCGTTTTGGAAACGGGGAGGTTATGTGGGGCACAGTGGTGATGGTGATGGTGATTCTGGCATAGGAAGTGGTTGTACAATGGGAGTGGGAGAGATTTCTGAGTTCCCGTTGAAGATGGAGAAGGCGGGGGTTTTTAGGGGGTGGTGTGATTGGTGTAACGGTGTGGTGCTGGCGGCAGAGGATAAGGCGGCTCTGGAGAAGGGAGGATAAGTGGGTGAATGGGGAAGTGTTAGCAAGCATGGGGCGGGGGGCCGTTTTTGTTGTATCCATGGCGGGTTGTTCATGATCATGCCTGAGATGGAAGATGCTGTATTCTGGGGGAAAGCTCAACCCACTATTACATGCTATCAACATGATAACGGCGTTGCTGTAGGGGAGGTTTGCTAGGGTACTGTAAAGTAAGGGCTCAGAAGGGGAACTAGAGGAGCGGAGGTTAAGGGAAGCATCTGGGTTGGCAGTATCTCGAGGCAGAAGCTATCTTCTGAACTTTTGTCTAACGGCTGGGAAGCAAGAGCCCTGGTCTGGCACAAATAGCTCGCTAGATTTCCTAATGTTAATCTCACGGAGCACCGGATCGCGAGAATGATTTGAGGTTGGCTTCCCTTACTTTTGGTGAAGATTGTTGGTGAGGGCAAGTAGTAGTTTGTAGAGCAAACCCTAAGCCATTCCTACCAGGATAGTTTGTTTTCGTTAAGCTTATGGTATCGAAAGTCTCTAATGGAAGGGTGCAACTTGAGAGGTGGAGACCTATCATATAAGGAAGAGAGATTGAGGAAATGGTGACGAGAGGGCGATATATCGTGACTAGGGTATTGGGGTCGAGATAGGTTATCTAGGATATTGGGGAAGAGATACAATACCTGGCGGGAGATAGATGAAGGGTAAATAATAGACGACAGGAAACAGGGGAAGGGGAGAATGGTGGAGAGTGCTCCATAAAACATTGCGGTCCAGGTCCGGAAGGTTTCGATCACTTCGATGGTATTTTAATCCTAGTATGATAGTAGAACCTTGTATTACAAGCATCGGGGAGCCCAGGTTACAGGAAATGCGCATGGTATGGAGGAGCACTAAAGTGTGGACGAGTGTGGACACACTACTAGTAGGGCACGAACGGATGTATAGGGTTATATGTGTAAAAGTTTTCACTATTTAAGCAGCAGTAAGCTAGCAACCACCAAAAAAAACAAGCACATGCACCTCAACACCTCCTCACATCTACTCACCAGAGTGATCTTGTGACCTCCATCAACCTCCTGTTATTTGCATTCAGGTCCACAAAAGTCCTGTCTATTCCTCTAGCAGTACTCTTGTGGCTAATTAATACCCGATGATAATACACTGACTAGTCAAACCTGATTGATCACTAGTGACAACTAATCCGTATCAGATTAGTAGCTTCAGATTTGATAATACTTTGGAAAATTGTTTAACGCATACATATCTTAAGTTGAAAACAGATACAAGTTCAAGTTTAAGAATGACCTGAAAAACAAATAGTTGACATAAAGAAAGAAAAAGGCAAGAAATAATACATCAAACTGGAAAGGTTTCTATAATGTCAACACAAATATTAAAAATATCTTCTTTACTAAAGTTAATCTCAAGCCCATGTCTTGTAAGTGCCTGAATTTTATTCAAATTAAGTCTAACCAATTCACTCATCTTATTCTAATCTGGTTGCCTCTAGAGGCTAGTTTCTTTGGAGATAGCTGAAATTTATATTAATGAAATTTTTTCTGCTTTTTGCAATAGCTATTCTCATGCATTAAGGGGGCACTAGAGAACTCAAAAAAAGAAGTTTAGAGAATATAAGTAGTGTTCTACTGGAGGATATCAATAAGTGATTCAGGAAGATTGAACAGTCAGCAAAGGCTACCCCTCTATCAAGAAGTGAGAGAAGTCCTAGCTGAGACTTATATATAATTAGAAGCCTTTTTTGCCCATTATTATTATTTCTGGTATTACACTATGAACAGTGATGCTATGGGTGGCCTTTGTGTATTCCCAGATTCTTTAAAATGAAAAATTTACTATTCTAAAAACACTACTTGTAAGCTCAAAGACATTATGGAAATTCTCTGGTTATCATGAAAGATTGAGTGGAGAACACTCAATAATGTAGTAAAGAAATGATGGATTTTACCCTCTCTGTCTATATGCAAACTTATTGTGCTATAAGGAAAATATGCTAACTAAAGAAGGAAGTTTCTTGTTAAACCCCCTACAATGACTGTACTGGAAAGAATAGAGATTGAGGTCTTGTGAGTTCTTAAGATGTGAATTCAAGTCTAGTTGAAAAACCTAGAAGCTACTCTCCTCCTCATTCACAATTTCACTTCTAAGCGTCTTCTTTCTATTTAAGCTCTGGTCTGAACTTTTTCAAACTTCTTTTTGGACTTCTTTCCTATTACTCAACCCCTTCTTCAAGTTATCTATACTACTATAGTTCTAGTACCTTTCTTTTTCACTTTCTATATATACCTAATTTAAAATACATTATCCCTTAATACACTAAGATACTAGCAAAATCTCTCTCATATATTAGTATTATAGTTTTTGCCTAATATAGTAAGTTATTCATGTACCTTTGAATTGAGTGACTTTATAGTAGTGATAATATCTCTAGCTGACTGCGTACAATGGCACATTCTTGTCATAACTGAGTCTTCTGTCAACTTTTACCAGTGAATATAGTATACTTAAGATTGTTAGAATCTCTACTGGCAAGCTATTTGAATATGCTTTACCATAAGTGTATAATTCTCAAAACTCGGTATAATTACAAATTCAACTTGAAAGAATTAGAAGCAAGTTAAAATCAAACTTTTAATGAAGATACCAATTATAGCAGAGTATTCAAGTTTGATTCTCAAAAGTGAGAGATTTATCAAAATGGATATCTGACCTGTTAAAAATAGTGTTACAAACCTGGTAAGGTTTGTAAGTTTTCCCAAGATTCGCACTTAGTACGAATCTTAGTGTTTTGGGTATTTCACACTTTGACTACATTTCGGTCATGGGATTTCACATATGAGTCAAGTACAACTCATATCTTGTTTAAGTTTTTTATTTGATAATGACTCAATTGAGTTATATGATGTTATGATTTCACATGAGTCATGATAGTGACTCATAAGTATTATTTTGAATGACTAATAAGCAGTTGCGGAAAGAACTATATAAGAACTGCAGGGAAGAAGGATAGTTAGTTCTTTACGCAACTATTCACTGTTATTTCCTACTTATACTTTATGTAATAAAACTACTTTACGCTCTCTAAAAGATTGTTACCCGAAAACCAAGTGTATACCTCAACCTCTTATTTGACTAGTGGATAAGAAACACCAAGCGGTATCAGAAGACAGTTGAAGACTCCTAGTCTTAACAAGAGAATACTCATGACAAGTATTATTAGCATACAATAATACTACAAAGTATACGTCTTGCTTATCAGATAAAAATAACATAAGAGTTGTTACTTGTTGCGCGATATAAGTAAGGACCGTTTCTAACACGTAGTATAAAGATAATATTTAAATATCTAGAAAAGCTAAAAGTTTAGTAGTTATTATTGTTTCAACTTTTACAAGATAGTTGTTAGGGGTAGCCGATAGCGGAACTATAATATCGGACTAGGCCTGGGTAGGTGTCTTCGGAGATTTGTCTAAGAAGGCTCGTAGGTAACTATCTCTCGTGAGAAGTAATTGAAGTAGAAATAAAAGATAATTGCGTAAGAATAAGATTTGTAGCGTAATAACTTTTTATATTGATAAGATCTCTTCTCCGGTGCTTTATCATACTTCTAACTACCCCGTGAGATCTTCTCTACTTATAGTATTTCCGAGAGTACTTGTTACTCCTATACTAGCGAAGTACCTTCCTGACTTCGTCTTGATTTATGAATGTGCGAACATCTTTTGACCCTGAAGACTCGCACACCACTTCAGCTAAATCCTTTGCTAAGCTAATTGTCTTTCCAATTACTTGCATTCGATCTTTGCGCTTTATGAACTTAGTCTGTGTATGCAGCCTGGCTCGCTATCATACCAGTCGTTCCTTCCGGTCATGTTCTGATCAAGATTTCTCATGCCGGGTAATCATATGCTTACTCCTTACAAAGCTAAGTACATATGTCGGTCGGCTTAACTTTGGAGCGCCATAACTTCTCCGCCAACCGATTAAACTTCGCAGTTTGACTTCGTACTAGTAGAGCGCCATCTCTTATCTAGAAATCAGCGAAAACCTCTCGGTCGCATCTCTTATATCAAGATACAGAGACTGATTTGCAACCATGACATAGTAATAATAACTATGACAGCAGTGCGGGTTGAACACGTGACCTTCGGATATAATACCAATGATTATACCGTTTAGCCAATGTCGGGACCGCAGGGGTATGATGGCCGTATTTTTGAGGTCTGTGCGCAGGGGTCTGTGCGCTTCGGAGGTCTGTGCGCTGGATTCCAGTATTTCATACATGGGCTTCCAATGTGCCTAACAATAGTGAAATTTTTAAAAATTCCTGAAAAATTCTCTAGATGATGCTGCTTCTGAAGTTTTAACCATTCTGTAATAGAAATAGTTACTGTGTATATAGTGTCTTAATAAAGGACAAAATTATAAACCAGAGTGTAACCTTTATTTTATCTCTTTTAATCTTTAGCAGCCTAAAGCTAGTATTATTAGGTATATAATTGGAGTTGATAAAATAAAAACAGGACAATATAATAATAATAATATAAGATAAAAATATGATAAATTAGTTCATTTGAAGTGCTATACAAGATGTTGAAAAGACTATAGTATGAAGAACTGGAGAAAAGCAGCTTTGAAAACTAGAACTCAAGTATGAAGAGTAAAGTGAGAGCATTTAGAATAATAAATATAAGAAAGGTAATATTAAGTACTATGGTGATAATCTCTTCAAGTTCCTCTTACAACCAGCCTCAGATGAATATCAATTTGTCAAATGCGATTAAGCCTTAAACCACAACCCTCAAACTCAAATCATTAAGCTAACAATATTCAACTAATAATTCTAGTTATATAAAATGAAAATGCTTTCACTTCCACCAAGGGAAAATATTAAATTTAGATTTATAAACAATATGACTCATTGAACAAGAGCAGGCAATATGTTAGGAGTAGCCGATAGTGGGACTATAACATCGAACTAAGCCTGAGTAGGTATCTTCGGAGATTTGTCTAAGAAGGCTCGTGGGTAACTATCTCTCGTGAGAAGTAATCTGATATAATAAAAGGATAAGCAAGTAAGATAAGGATTTATAGCGTGATAACTTTTTATATTGATAAGATCTCTTCTCCAGTGCTTGATGATTTCTTGTAGCAAGGGAGGCACTTCGATATTTATATTCCGCATCTGAGTGTTCGCGGGCTAACTAATATCTGCTAGCTAAAAAGTACGAACACTCTCTGACCCTGACAACTGTTCACTACTTGCTTAGCATTATGAAGACATACACTATTCATCTAATCGTGAGGGTGTGTCATTCTCCTCAACGATAGGTGTGCAGAGTTCTCGTAGCCCAATAGGTGCTAGCGTTGTAACTTTCTTCACCGAGTCATGTAAGGAGTGGCCAACTCCTTGGTCGTCAGACCATTCAATGCGTATGAGTTCTTAGGCTACATGCGCATCAGGTTTCGGGATGACTCTTGCTTGAAATCGCACCTATGGCTAATTGCGCGCAATGCCTCTCCCTTACTGACTGACTCTGAGTGGGACTATTGGTCTCCACTATGCGTACTAGTGTCTAATTTCCTCATGGGAAAACTTCGCCTAAGTGTCCACTCTTTTGTTTCCCTCAGCTCTCATAACTTTGAAGGCCTATAACTTTATGCGATGTCGGCCCATTTGGTCCGAACCACTTGCATAATTTTCGCTAGGTTCTCTTCTCATGTATCCTGCAAACAGCATCCGGTCGGACGGACAGCCGCAACGTAAATGGTGTTATTGCGAGTGGTCCCTGGAGGGACATTCTTGAGTGCGAGTACAACTACCACTGGTGCAGCAATGAACTTAGTACTCCAAGTCGGGGCCACAGGGGTATGATGGCCGTATTTTTGAGGTCTGTGCGCAGGGGTCTGTGCGCTTCGGAGGTCTGTGCGCTGGATTCCAGTATTCCATACATGGGCTTCCAATGTGCCTAACACAATACTTAAGGGATATATATATATGACTTTCTTATACTAATTGAGTATTTGTAAAATAAAAATACTTGTATTATTATGAAATATGATAGAAATATGTAATGGACTAGTAATAAATTACCAGAGGAAGTACTGTATTATTATTCTAGCTACACAACTTAACATTTAGAGCCAGAAAAGCCAAGTTGAATTGGCAATAATAGATTTAGGATATAAGATAACCTTTTGTTCTTCTATATATAATAAAATTAACTTTATCAAGTATTTTCAACAAGCAGGAAAGAGATATGCATGAAGAAACTGCATATAGTATGATTTTAAATTATTAAAATGCCTTATACTTAAATCTTTAGCCAGAATATCAAAGAGCTTAATCAGGAAATTCTGGAAAAAAACTGAAAAAATTATAAAGACATATAAATCAAAGGTTACAGTCTACTAAATATAATCATATTGTAAGTAGAAGATATAACTCTAATAGACTAGTTTGATCTAATCATATAGGTCAGACTTAAGGTTTATTATTATAATATTTCAATTATCATAATATTATGATATTGGAATTCTGGGGGAACTATTTAAGTTATGATAAAATACTCTCAACTCAACTTATATAAAGCATGTATATTTTGGAATGTCAGTAGTCTACCTTATACCTTGCCTCTATTATATCAGAAAATATTCTCAGGCTAAGCAGAACCTCTCTCTATTTCCCCAATAAGTTCGACTATTTTTTTATCAATCATTCTCTCTTTCTCTCTGTTATATCAGTACACAGAGCCAACCTAGCATGAAAATACCCCACAATGATACATACTGCTAGTGTACAAACTGGAATAATTGGGCCTCATGCTACGATGTTGAAGTTGTTTCTCCTAGTAAAGTCTGTCATTTTTCTCCTTTTAATATATCTCAGTCAAGGGCTGAAAGACATCTTTTATCACCGTTTTTTTTCCCCCTAATCTAAAGGAGGGAATTCTAGATGTTTTGGAATAATTTCTAATTATTCTAGTTTTTACAATACTGCAAAGGATAGTCCCCCCTGATAGCTCTCTCCTTTTCTTCCTCCCTTTTCTTCCTCCCCACTATAAACAAAACCTATACCACACAATTAAACCCCACAGCTCGAGCTACGAAAACTTGACCAATAACCAGTATAAGAGAACAAGTACCATATCCAAGCAAACCACATGACGCAATGTAAACCAAAAGAAATTAAACCGATAACCAACTGGGAGAGACGTATATAACACTACCACACCACCCTTCACGAACTTATCCATCTGCCTATCCTATCCTCGGATCGTGATCTTATGTTCCAAGATATCATACCCGCCGTCATTTACTCCATCGAGTGAGATCTCATGACGTCCTATCCCAACCTCCGATTCTAACATGATACCTGTATTTCTATTAGTATAAGTAATTAAAGAACGTTTCCATAAAACCCTGAAAATCCATATCTTAAAAGAATGGTCAAAAGCGAACTGAACTGAACTGAGCTGGATTCAAGACCGTTGCGATTTATAGAACTGGGGAAGGGAAGGAGGGGCTTTAGACTAATCATAATAATTAAACTTGCTTGATGTAGTTCTCCCCGCTATGCGATGGATAGGGGAGGGGGGGGTATGTATGTATGCTATCACTATATACTACCTATAAGCCATAGCCCCGTTCTCGCGGCATCGTACGTACCGGTACATACAGTTGAGCACCCTTATCGCTTCAGCCGCCTCCTTTTCTTCGGTTGGTTAATACTGGTATTGTAGAGCAGATACATTTCCCGATTCGTCACGTTTGGGTCGCGGGGTTCGATTCATGTCATTCATGAGAATAAGTACCCGGTACGTTAACTTATCGTTAATTAACTCATAATAAAGACTTGAAGAGAAAGGAAAAACAAAACGACGTTCATTGACTCATCGTCCCCTCAATCGACTATCTGATAGAAACAAATCCAGGAGAAAATCCCCCTTGACAAGATACAAAAGAAGTCCTTAATCATAACTTCATAATCTCCACCTTCGCGCTCGCTCCCTCCAACTCACTAAGAAAAAAGAAAAGAAACAAAAGAAATACACCACCCAGCAACGCCTAAGTTAGCAAACTCACGCCCCCAAAGCTGCCCGAACAGCCGACACCACAGCCTCCCTATCCCTCTCCGAATAACGCTTCTGAACCGCCTCTTTAGCTTTCGAAACCATAAACTCCCACTCTTCTGATAACTCCGGGAACTTCTTTTCTAGCGCAACAATAACCGCCACCGTCGCAACAAAGTCCCCATCAGCGTGCACGTTTTCTAGTCCACGGTTTTGCAAGCCCAACCAATCGAATATCCTCCCGTCCGCTTTGAACATCCCGTTAGATTGCGGGAGGGTGGCTAGGTCGGAGACTGGATTGTGTGACCCGCTCTGAATCGACTGCCATTCCTGGTAGTGCTGTACGAGAGGGAATGAATACTGGAGGTTGTCTTTAGGGTCGGAGGTGACCGAGTCAAAGTGAGAGTTGCCCAGAGGGTCTTGCGCGATGTAGTAAACTTGGGGTTGGGGTGCGGAGCCCTGTATTGGAGAAGCTGTAGAATGAGAGTATTGTGCGGCATGAACTGGGAGCTGGGGTGCGGGACTGTATTGTGGGGAGGTCGTGAAAGGAGAGCCTCGCACAACGCG
>QOVD01000775.1:0-24176 GCA_003521225.1 Tuber microsphaerosporum
CCTCCCTCTTCTCCCTCTCCCTCCTCCTCCTCCTCTTCAACCTCGGCATAAATAGTCTTTGGCTGTGTCTCCCTCCACGCAGCCGTAAACACGGGCTCCCTCTCCGCCACATCGGCATACTTCAGCAACGCCTCCCTAGGATCCTCATCCCGCATACTACTCAACCCAATACTCCTCTCGATATGCGCCTGATCCGGCTGACTCTTCCCCCACGGCGTCTGCGCCGGCATGGCCGGTCTGCGCTTATCCGCCACGACACCCTTCTTCCCGAGCAGAGCGTTGGGAAGGATCACCGCGTCACCGGAGATGGTGGTCATGTCTGTTGTCGTGATGTTGGAGTTGTTGTAGTCGTCTATGTGGTGCTTGCGTGGGGCACGGGAGAGGAGGGTTGTCGCGCCCTTGCGGGAGATGGTGGGGGAGTAGAGAATGTGTAGGTTCCCGTCGGCGGAGCCTGTTAGGATTTGGTTTATTTGGGGATGCCAAGTTATGCTGGTTAATGGGGATGGGGATGGGGCGGTTGTGGTGGCGGTGGTGGGGTGGGTTCGCTCAGGGGATGTTGTTGTTGTTGTTGGGGGGGATAGGGAGTGGGTTTGCTCGGAGGTTAGGGTTGCTGAGGAGAGGATGTGGAGGGTGTTGCTAGTGTCGCCGGTTAGGAGGGTGGTGCTGTTGGTTGGGGAGAAGATTATGGGTGTAGGGGTTGGGGTTGGGAAGTTTGCGCGGGTGGTTATGGGTGTTTTGAGCTTGCGGGTGTCCCATACTAGATTATTGGGTGTTTTGTTAGCCTTGTTTTAGTTGTAGGGGAGAGGAGAGAGGGATAGGGGAACTAACGCTTTATGTATTGGTCTTCGCCTATAGTGGCTATTAGCCTTCCGTCACTGGAGAATGTTAAACCCCCGGTCCATGTCTCCTTGGTGTGTGCGTCTCGCACTTCCATTACCGGTCTAGAATACGGACCTCCGGCATTCCAGATACTCAGTACCCCATCCAGTGCCATAGTCCCAATCATCCCGCCGCCCGCACTCCCCGCACTTCCACTCCCACTGCCACCGGTAACCCCACCACACCATGCCACGGCACAAATCCTACTCCTCCCTCCCTTCCCCCTACTTTTATGAACCATAATATCCCTATGCCCCCTGCGGCTCTGCACATCCCAGATCCTAACCGTCGAGTCCGTCCCTGCTGTCACGATTACGCCCCTCTGCATAGGACTCCAACACCCCCCGCTAATCTCGCTGACGTGTCCCTTGGTATTGTGCATGTCGCGCAGGTACGGATCACCCTTGACGAACTCCAGTACCGTGTCCCCGTCCCGCGTGAGTATCTTTGCCTGCGGCGCCGCCGGCACGACGAGTAGGTGCTGGCCATTGTCCAACGGGGAGAATGCTACGGAGTGGATGTGGTGCGCTTCGCTCGGTTCTAGCGTCTTGAAGGAGTGCAGATGTGTGGTCGACATGGCGTGGAAGTCAAAGAACTTGATTGTCGTGTCGTGGCTACTGGTCACGAAGCGCGTGCCGGATGGGTCGAGGGTTATGCTTGAGATGGGCTTTGTGTGTGCTGGGATTATGAGTTCGTGGGAGAGGGGGTATTCTTCTTCTTCTTCTGAGCTGTCATCCGAGTCGGAGTCTGAGTCTTGTGGTGGTGGTTTGGCTTTGGGAGGGGGAGGGGCTGCTCGACGGGTCTGCTCGACGCGGGCTTTCACGTCCCGTTCTATCGTCTGCTTTCCGAAGGACTTTGGCATAAAAGCGCGCATCGGGTCATCTGGCGCTAGGTCTGGTTCTTCGATTGTCGGTTCATTGTCGCTGCCAGTGTATTCTTCTTCGCCGGGGATAGGTTTTAGTGACATTTTTGCTTCGTATCGTAGTATGTACCGTGTCGGAGTTGTATGAATATTATTTAGTTTTTATCGTTGTTGTTACCGTATGTGTTCCTTATCACAATGGGTGGATGGATGGATGGGGATGAACAGAGCTCCCATCCTAAGTTGGGTTGGCTTTTGGATTCTGCATCATAGACAGGCTTGATGCGTCTCAAGCCAAGCCATGCTCATCCACCAGCAGGGTAATTCCACATGAAACCCTCCCGCACCACCAAATATTAACTTGACCGCCAGGAGAAGACTTTCAAATAATCCCCTCCATCGAACCATTACTGGATCAAATAATGCCACCCCGCCCTCCCTTCAACCCACAAATTCTCTTAAAGAAGCCCACCCGGCCAGATCCTTGGGCCCGAGCGTCTGTCCCCTTCCCCCTTCCGCCCCTCCCAAAAACTAACTGAATTGAAAACATCAGGGAAACATGGCGCTACACTGGCCCCTTCACCCGCTGGAACCGATTCAAGGGCGCTTTCCCCGGCCTGGGCATTGCTACGGTTGCGTTTGCGGCGTATTGCACTTGGGAGGCGGTGTTCATGAAGAAGGATGAGCATCATGGGGAGCGTCATTCGGTAGTGGAAGGAGGGGCTAGTGGGGTTGGGACTACTTAGGTTGTTGTGGACGCTGCTGTTGCTCGGTGGGGGGGGTGTATAGTTTGGGAATTGAATTAAATCAGATAGAAATTGGGTGATTACGCGGTGGTTATATCCGGGGGTGTAAGTAAGCGTTGATGGGAGAGGGGAAGGGGATGTGGTAGAAAAAGTGGATGTCGCCAATTCCATTAAATACTACACATATACGACTAAACAATTTGTGAAAACAGATACATGAAGAAGGAAACTTTTATCGCAATCTTAGGTGTCTACCAACCAATACTTTAAAACACGCAACGAACGCCCCTGCTAGAAAAATCCAACAAAAAAGAGACCTTGACCTCCGTGCAGATAGACAAAAATTAAAGACCTGTCCAGGTAAACCAAGCTGCAACTCCCAAAGCCCATATCCATCCCCAACCTCCAGAAACCCAATTCCACCTCCTCTCCGCAGAACTCAAGAAATACACCGCTCCGAGGAAGCTACAAGTCACATCCCCTTTCAAGTCCCTGATGCCATAACTCTGCATCATCCCCCAACTCCCCGAGCTGGGACACTGGAAGCCCAACTTGCTGGGGCAACTCTGCACAAGCGTCCAGCAGAGGTCCATACATGGCTTAACCTCTTTATATGGCCCTGGACGGACGATCTGGTCGATTTTGACGTTCCGGGAGGACTTTGTGTGTGTCATGTTCGCATCTCCTGGTGAGAGGGTGATATCAGTGGTGTTGAACGGGTGCGTCTGGTTTTTCCCCGAGGACGCATTGTAGAACATCTCGCCCACGGCGCGTTCGGCCAGGTACGGCAGTTTAGAAGAGAAGTCCATGCACCGGGGGATGGTAACTGCGCATAACCAGTTTTTGTAAGCAGCGTCACAGTCCGAGCAGTTTCGGGCGAGGGAGTACTGCGCAGAACTCGATGCGTTGCACTGGATTTGTTGGAGGGAGTAGGAGAAGTTTTTGTACCAGCTTTTGGCGGTATCGTCGTAGAAATTTGTTAGGTTGTCCAAATTGAAGAGTGTGGGGTTTGAAGGTACGGCATAGGCCACTTCGGAACAGAACGGGAGGTTGTATATGATCTGGCAGTTTCCGTCCTTCTTGGTGTTGATACGCAGGCCGGGCCAGAGAGTTCCCGAGGTATCGGAGGGGTTTGTAGAATTTGGCCGGGCGAGGTACCCGTAGTAAGAACTGCTCCTGTTCAACTCTTTCAGGTGGAATTGCTGCTTCGGAAGGCCCCCGAGTCCCCGTTTGGTCATGCTGACATCGAAGCTTCCGGGGCGAACCTGTGCCAGCTTTGTGACAGCGCAGTAACTCTTTTCCAGTCCCTGAAACCTGCTACTCACACCCCTATTCTGAGCATACAGCAGGTATGGCGGCGGCCTCTCCATCAGTTGGTCCCCTTCCACCTCTTCATCCACACCTCCATCAGCAGAAGATCCAGAGGTCATGTTCCCCGTAATCAACAACGCAGCTTCATTATCTGAGTCGACAAGGTAGAGGAACTGATCCTCGACGTATCCATGATACGGTTTTCTCGTAGACAGAACCAACTCATAATTCCATATCCCACCCCACTGTGTTCTATCTTCCACATCCGGTGCGTAAACCCCGGCCCAGATCGACCCAGACGCACCAAACGTGAGATTCGCATACCCCAGCACCACCGGAATTGAAATCTGCGATCCATCCGAAACCCCTGGGCCAGGCGCTTGGTTCGAGCTATTATTCGATAAGTACAGCTCCAACTGCGGCAACTTCGGAACGTTCCCATCGCTGCCCCCAACCGCTTCACCAGAGTTATTATGCTGTGGCTGCAAGCAAGTATTGAACGTAAGATAGACCGTCCGTGTCCTCCCTCCCCCCCCTCCATTACCGCCACCATCCTGCCGCTTCCTCAGTTCGCCCACAGGCCCTTCACCCCTCTTCCTAGCACTACCGTCGTCATCATCGTCAATAAACAACTGACTCGGCTCCAACACCCAGTAATTTATCTGTCCAAACTCAAGATTGTAAGACCCCGGCACATTGTTCCCCAACCCCCTCACTATCTCATTCTCTCTTCTGAAGACATCGGCTTCCCCGCCGAAAGGGTCGAAGCCGAATTCAAAGTCGGAATAGGAGTATGCCGAGCGCGGGTATGCCACGAAGAAGAGTACCACGACTAGCAGTGTTGTTGCGACCAACGAGGCGGCGAATTTGGATTGCAGAGGGCTCAGTGGTACGCCCCAGCTACAGGATGGCATTTCTAAGGTCCGTAGTAGTGGTGATGGTAGTGGGGGCGGTCCCGGTGTGCGCCAGCGCGGTTTGGGCTAGTCGATTTTGTGCTTTTTTTCTTCTTCTGTGGGTTGTGGGTATGGGCGTGGGATGCTACGTCAAGAGCATTGTCGATAGGAGAGAGAGGGTTATCGGACAGGAAATTGGCACAGTGAGTACTCGAGTACCAGTATGATACTTAAAAGTCTTTACGAGTGCAGCTGGAGGAGCTTAGTGAGGACGGACGGATACCGGTACCGTAGTGAGGAGGTCAGCACTTGGACCGATTTAGATGCACTAACCACAACCGCAGCTGAACCCTCGCCTTGCACTCGGTTTGGGTTTGGATGGCTTCCTCCGCCAGTAAGTCTTATGGGCTCTGACAGACTGCGGGGGGACCTTCTTGAGTGGCATAACAGATTATCCTGGTAGTACGATGGGAAGGCTGATAGAGCGCGGTACAGTAGGGTAGCTCCCTTTTCGCGTGCGGTTAGTGTACGGGAAAATGTGCATTATCCTTGCCAAGACGTTCTTGCTACTAAATACCTACCAGTATCTGGTCTCCAACATGGAGATCGCTTGTGGTGTGAATGTGTAATGGAATTTACCATATCCCACCCATGTTAGTAGTTAGGCTGCTACCTACGGCAATACACCACTGTATAAGTTGTGCAAGCATTTGGAAAGGTTCAAGAAATGTTGAGCTTCATTTACTCGAGCTCGCAATTGATGTCACTTTCCACTTGCAAAATAACCAGGAAAAAATTAGAAAAGAAAGAAGAGAAAGAGAAGATGGTGATAATTACATGCAATACCCGATACACATTTTGGAAAGGGAACACAAACCAACCTCCAAGCCGTGCAATTCGGCAATGAAAGAGAATAAGAGAAATACTCAGTTGACCAAGCTTCGACCTGACTCTTTCCTTCCCTACGCTGTACTTGCCCCTGCCAGTGGAGGGAAGAGAAGGGAAGGAAAAGAAGAGATCAAACGAAAAAAATAAAAAAGAAGAAATAGAGGGATACCGTAAGAAATAGGGTATCATAGGTTATTACTCGGATATGTGGAGAGAACTCAATGGTGGGCTCCGTTAGTATCTAGCTTTTTCCCCATCAGGCCCTCCATGTACTTTTCATAATCAAATCCCATTTCGCCGTCTTCTGCCTGGACCTTCGGCATCGTCGAAACCAGCTCCTCAATCATACCGTCCGGAACCAAGCTGTGTCTCAAATCAAATTCAGTGACGTAAGGCTTTCCATCTGCCACTTCCTTAAAGCTCTGATACACCTGTTCGGCGCTATTCTGGTCCTCAGTAACCTCAACCATGAACCTAATGAACTGTTCGAAAGTTACACTACGGCCCCCAGCAGATACTTCTTTGAAGACTTCGTGCATTTCCTCCTCGTCATACACTAATCCGAGTGATGCCAAGGCCGCCGAGAACTCTATTTCTTGTAGAGAGTTGGTGAGGTCGCGATCGAAGTGACGGAATACTGATTCAAATTCTTCTAGTTGGATTGGAGTTAGGTTAGTCATGCTTCTTGCTACAATCTGTCTCATTTATTAGCTTTCTAGCCTCCCGGTAATCAAACCCCTCGGGGGAGCGGGAACATACTTGGTTATCCAAAAAGCTCAATTTCTTCGCCACACTTTCTTTCGCAAGCCCATACTCATACTCAAGCTCGTCATAAGAATAAACGGTGTAGTCATTCTCCTCGATATTGGCCTCTTCACAGTCGTCTGAAAGCTTCTCGATTCTGTCCAACTCTAGTTCCAATGGTATTATATTCCGATGCAATGTTCGTACGATACGTAATTGATGCTGTGGGTGCATTAGCCTCGCCCACATACATGAAGCACTCTCTTCCAGCAGCCGTGCATACCTCAGGATCCCCGTCTAGCTCGCTAATCTGCAGTGAAACGGTGTTCAGGCATAAGGCAAACTCATTGGCTCCATCCGCAAACGACCGTCTCAGTCCCTCCTTGATACTAAAGCCTATGAAATTAGAACTGTTCAGCCCATTATGCAACTAACCAAAATCATGCTTACTCCCGAATCTTTTCGTTAATCACAATACTCCGCTTGTTCTCGTCTTGCAGCAATTTCTTCCATTCTAGGTCCAAATTGGCTAGACTCAAGTGGGCTGGTGGCTCGTAGTCCTTCAGTCGGTATGTACTAAGTTTGGTCTTGATATTTCCCAATAAAGAGACAAGATCTGCCTTCTCGGCCACCCATGCTCGCTTTAGAGTACGCTTGTATGATGAAAATTGCTGAGATTGTTGCTTAGCGTCGACGTATGTTCCAACGAAGGTGGCTGCGGACCATTGCTGCTTCATCTCGCGCATTTGCCGCAGTAACTAATGCCCCATAATCCAAAATATTAGCACAAGTGTGATCTAGGGGGGTCATGTAGGGGGCAAACCTCAGCCATTCTCTTTTCGTAGCCGTGCTGCATTTCCCAAGCTCCTTGCATTACTTCTACAAACTTCTCCACTCTTCTTCCCGCTGTCTCAATTCTCTCGAGTTGCGAAAAGGCATGGAACCAGTAGGCGATATAGGTCACCAAACTGCGCTCGTCAGGTTTTGCCACATCACACACATCCTCCACATCGAGTAATGCAGGAATTCCGATCTCCTCGGTGGCGATTTTGAAAGCTAATGCTGTATTGCCCTTGTGATCTGATTTGTCAAGAGCATAGTAATCGATTAGATCTGGTCGGTGAAAATCCAAGAGGGCACAGCTAAATTTTTTATGTTACTTGAATAGTTGGGAATCCGGCAGGAGCAGGGTCAGACGTACAACGCTAGGCCATTATTCCAGCTCGTGGAGAAATCGGTTATATCAATTTCCTCGTAGCATGCAGTCTTGCGCTTGCACCAAAGCAATAAGCCTTCCTTTGCAGTCAAGCCTTCTGCACTAATTTCCAGCGTGCTATCAGCGTCGACTCTTTCGTTCGATTGTATGGGCACTCACTTGATGTCGGCGATGGTAAATCTTAAAATCAGGGTCCATAATAAACCCAGAATAAGTTTCAAATTTCCGTCTACTATATCTTCTGCTCCAATGTTAAACAGTTGAATCCCTCTGCCGCGAATATATTCGAGAGCTTTGTGAACATTCTCGCATTTTTGAACTCGTAGTCGTGGATTGGATGCATATTTTCCTAGAGACTCATTGCCGAGAATTTCGAGGAGATGGATCAATAGCACCTTCAAACCATCTACCGTTAGTGGTAGCTCCGATGCCAAGGGTGGTAGAGGGGAGGTGGTACTCCGGTAGCTAGGTCCTTTTGCAAAGATTGCGCGGGGGGGATGTTTCGAGCAGATAGCTTTGTGTTGAGCCTAGTTTTTGTCGACAGATTGTCGATATTAGCATGGCTAGCAAAACATCTCATACCGCGCCGACGCCTCCCCTAGATTGGGCAGTGGGGGGATAGCAGGTGGAGAGGCACGAGGCTCACAAGAGAGGAAACATAGGGAATCGCCGACTCACCATTTCCTGAACGTCTTGTCCTGGGTAGTAATCCACTGTTGCTGGGCCATTTTTTCCTTTCTCACCTCGGTGGGGACTTCTTTGTGAGAACAGGTATTCCCTTTTCTTTTCTTCCAACGTACCGGTAGTGGCGGCGGTTTAAGAGGGGAGTGTAGGCGAATCAAGGTGAATAAAGAAGAGCTTCGTTCGTTGTTGCTGGACTTTACGTTGTTGATGGCAACCGGTTTCAACCTGCTTTCCTGCCGCTTCCCCTGAAAGAGTGTGTTTGAAACAACAAAGCAAATAATCGCGATAACATCCCAATAGGGAAAAGGTTGTTGTGGAGTACCGGTACAAGGCCCTCGCAGAAGGGAAGAGAAGAGCCAAGTGAAGAGTGTCCCTGCCTAAAATTGGGATCTACTGAACCAAACGCAGCTGATTAAATCCTAGTTTCTGGAGTCTGGGCTAAGACTTTCGCGACTAGAGCGGTTGGCTGGGGACATCTTGAGCTGACATTGGGCCTACAGGTACCGCACTGTACCGGTACCGGTATCACACATGTGCCCTCAATACTTGTATTATTCAACGGAAGATGTCCACGGGTATTATATTGGACATCCAAGACAGTTGTAATTTCTCCGCTCTTGTCTCGCAACCTTATTGCAACCAGCAACGCCATTTCTTACAGGCCTCAATCAAATCAACTCTTAACGAGCATGGTGCCAGTACTGTATGATACCGGTATGTCAGGAAATAGAGGGGTACGGATAGGCGTTGTGCCACCAAGCACCCCAGATCACACTACGGTATTGTGAGAGCTGTACCGTTATCATATCCTGAGACATGGATTTGCTGGCTACCAATACCTTGCAAATAACCCCAAGCATCGGTTTGTTAGAAATCACGAGAAATATTGGGTTAGGGTTTTGTGGTCAGTGCACTGTTCGGCACTGTGCAGACCATACCCTATGACACTGATACACATATCACCGATGATACTGGGCGTATTTGTCTGATACTGGCGCCGCGCTGCACTGGCAATCTGAGGCATAGGAAACCCGTTCGCAAAAGCATTGTTCCAAACAAGCCTCGCACCACGATGCTTTTCACACCCTACTCGTATGATACCACTACGCATCATTGATTCATCGGTAAAAGCGGTTCCTTAGGGCAACGAGGGGTGGCCGACATTCCGTGCTCGGCCCTAGGTTCATCCAGAAATTTCATACTGAGAGGGCCAATGTTGGACTTCCCCCTTGGGTAACTTAGTGGTGCGTAACGATATCGCACTCGAACCGGTCTGCATGAAACCCATTGTTGGTATCTCTAGCAGGGAGTTACCGCATTTGGGTGTCGGGGGGCATTGGATCGGTATGAGTTCTTCCTGGTGTTAGCCAGAGGCATACAGTAGGCGAAATCCTACGATGGTGGGTATTCCAATTCCAAGGCTGAAATTGATAAACTATTCCAAGACCCATATTTACAAGCACATCACGAACATTTACCTAATTTTCATCAGAACTCGATTACTCGCAGGTCTAGGTTCATCCCCTCCCTAGAGATACAATATGCACACCATCTATGTACAAGTACTGGAGACCAATAGCAATGTTCTAACCATGCTTAGGAGGACTGGCCTATCAAGTCTAGAACGACTATCGAAGGGAGCTTCCTTAAAAAGGCATTCGGATACAGATAGTTGTCTGAGATTCAACCTATTACACTCTTTACTTCAATCCTCAAGCAAACCCCAAGCACCATATCAAGAACCTTTACTCCTCCCCTCCGATCCCGAAACCCCGAAGGGCGGGGAAAGTATGGGGGCACAGTTGTTTAGGGCAGAGGGGCTCACTACCCCCGCACGACACGTTACCTGAAGAGCAGTTCTAGCAGAAACCCTCCAAATACGCGCGAGTTACCGGTCTAACGCACCGGCACTGTATGTATCATACCGTACGCAGTGCCCTTATGGTGCCCCAAGTGTCAATTATGTACCGGTAGCTTCGAGCAAACCCTCCTTCTTGTTCGCGATTGGAGGTAAACCAGCAGTCTAAGCTGCGATAGGGTATGTTTTCCGGGGAAGCAAGCGAGATGCGGCAACTTATCAACCAATCTGTGCATGGCAATTGCAACGGGGGTTTTTCTTTTCTTTATCCGTCTTGAACCCGCTATCAGAATGGCAGCTTTATCGATAACTTTGGTTTTTCCCTTGTTTTTTTTTCTTGTGGTGTGAAAAAGTGTGCAGCGCAGAGCGGCAGAGACAGGTATCATGGGTTAGGGAACTTTACCTGCGTTGGAGAAGAAGCACAAGAATACAGCAGTACCGTAGTCTATTAACGGGCCACTATAAATCCTTCATTTATACCAAGAGGTTTATCAAGCCCGCAGTATGGCGCCAACTCTTTTTCTACAACAAAATGAGCCTGGGACTTTGTGGAACACATTCCCAGTAGGCAGATTGCCTGGAGAGATTTGCCAACTTGAGTAGAACCCCCGAAACTCAAATCCTCCGTGCCTCCTTGGACACACAAGTACATATAACTACTCCTATACCGTGATCTCACAGCGTGGCACTGGCGTAGTACCTTTCTGTAAATATTGGTTACTATTACCGTGCGATATCTTCCGATGATAGTCACCCTGCCCACTGCGCAGCATGATACCGGTAGTGGGATCACTTGGTAGATTGTTTGTCGGCTGATCTAGCTCAGGCTAACTCTACTTCATTTGGTATCAAAGAGTACTCATTTATTATCATTTCTAGCCCTCCTTTCTACCAGTTGGGTAGAATGCATCTCTCCCCTGGTCGTGTCGTTGTGCGATTGGCCACGGGATTGGGCAAAAGTACATCCTGGTGTGAAGGGAAACATAGGCTACGAAAAACTGGGAATTCTCGGGCTGGATCCTTAGACAGTAGGGGCAACAAGTAGGCAGGGTTCCGCTCACAGCGGTGACTCCAAAGATACCGGTTTTCTACCGGTAAGTGTGGGCTACCGGCAGTCTAGGCGTCGAAGAGCCTCTCCTAGTGAGGATAGACAGAAAACATATAAACCCGCCACGGAACCCCGCTACTTATTGGGAAAAGAGAAGAAAGAATAGGATCTAGTACGCCCCTAATTACTCAATCAAACCTTCCTTATTCCTCCCGCTGCCTCCTTATTTCTTCCCTGAGGCTACGAGACCCCTCATTCCCCTTTTCTTTGAGATCTCTAGACCTCTAGAGCGCAATTGTTTGGGGGTTGCACTGCTTATCTGCTCTTGCCCTTCTTCATTCATATCCTCATCCTTAGGTCCATCCTTCGGGTTTTCGCATCTCACCATGCCAATTCTTGAAAGGCTCAAACAGCTCAATGCCCACCTTTATGGCCTTAGCCAGCCGCCACATCCCTTCGATCCATTGTCAAACACAGAGGTCGAATATGTTACTGCTATTGTCCGCGAGAAGTACGGCCAGCTCAAATACAATGCCGTCACTTTGAATGAGCCCCTGAAGAAAGAAATGCTTGCGTGGTTGGTTGATGAGGAGAACGCACCAAGGCCCCGGCGAAAGGCAGAAGTAGTAGCTATTGACAAGTCATTCGTACTTTACGACGGAATTGTGGACTTGATTGATGGAAAGATTATTGCATGGGAGAAGTTGGAGGGTGTGCAGCCGATGGTATGCTGCACTAGAAATCCTTTTCAGAATGCGCCAGAGTAAAAAACCAACTAATTCGTCGCCAATAGATCACTCTGGAGGATCTGCAGGCGACTGAAATACTCGTGCGCAAGGATCCAAAGGTTATTGAACAGTGCCTAATCCTAGGAATCCCCGAAGAGGACATGGATAAAGTTTACTGCGATCGTATGTTCTCTTGCTCGGAATTATTGTGATTGAGCAACGAATTAACAAGAGTCCTTGACGCAGCATGGACAATTGGGTACGACGAGCGGTTTGGAAGCAACATCCGTTTGCAGCAAGCGCTGATGTACTACCGTCCTAATATTGACGACGTGCAGTATGCATATCCGCTCGACTTCTGCCCAGTGGTCAACACGGAAACCGGCGAGATCATTCACATCGATGTTCCTGATATCCGCCGGCCAATCAACACTTTCGGCAGTAACTACAATCCTGCAGACATTGAGAGAGAGGGTGGCTATCGCACTGATTTGAAGCCTTTAGATATCACTCAGCCGGAGGGTGTTTCCTTCACAATGAACGGGAGAAAAGCTAGCTGGCAGAACTTCAACTTTCACATCGGTTTCAATGCTAGAGAGGGCATTGTCTTGAACAACATCACCTACAATGATAAAGGAAATGTTAGGCCTCTGTTCTATCGTATGTCACTAGCAGAGATGGTAGTGCCATATGGTAATCCAGAGCACCCACATCAGAGGAAGCACGCCTTTGACCTGGGTGAATATGGAGGTGGTTACATGACGAATTCACTTTCGTAAGATCCCTAAGCTTCCACATTCCGAGCATTAGCCAATAACAACCTTGACAGTCTTGGCTGCGATTGCAAGGGCTCCATCCACTATCTAGACGCAAACTTCTCCAATAGAGCCGGTGCTGCTGTGACCATCAAGAACGCGGTCTGCATTCACGAGGAAGACGCAGGTATTCTGTTCAAGCACACTGATTACCGAGACGACTCCGTTATTGTCACTCGTGGGCGCAAGCTTGTAGTTTCGCAGACCTTCACCGCCGCCAATTATGAGTACTGTGTATATTGGATCTTTCACCAGGATGCAACTATTCAACTTGAAATTAAACTCACGGGTATCCTGAATACTTACGCTATGGGCCCCGGTGAAGATACAAAAGGATGGGGAACAGAAGTCCACCCGGGGGTCAATGTCTGAACCCTAACCCTCGATTCCCTGTGCCTTAACTGACGTTATGTCTCAGGCTCACAACCACCAACACCTTTTCTGCCTTCGTCTCGACCCTCAAATAGACGGTCAGAAGAATACCGTATTCCAAGTCGACGCGACTCCTGGCGTTGCACCAGTAGGAAGCGCCGAGAATAAATACGGGAATGCCTTTTATGCCAATAAAATAAAGTATACTAAAGTGAAGGAATCGCTGTCGGATTATGAGGGTTCGACAACCAGGACTTGGGATATATGCAATACAAACAAGGTCCACCCATACTCTGGGAAGTTCCCCAGTTATAAACTCGTCTCCAGAGAGGTCCCAAGATTACTTCCCAAAGAAGGTAGTCTTGTCTGGAAACGTGCTGGATTCGCGAGACATGCAATCCATGTCACTCCCTGTAAGCATATCCCATGGTTCCCCAGCTTGTACACTCTTAACCATGACTTGTACAGACGCCGACGGCCAACTCAACCCCGCCGGCCGGCATGTCTGCCAAACCTCCGGCGAGCCATCCCGCGGTCTGCCAGAGTGGATAGCAGACGGCAACGCAAATATCGAAGACGAAGACATTGTCGTCTGGCACACCTTCGGTCTCACACACTTTCCCGCCCCAGAAGACTTCCCCGTCATGCCGGCAGAGCCACTGAGCCTGCTGCTCAGGCCGAGGAACTTCTTTTTGAGAAACCCAGCACTAGACGTTCCGCCCAGTTACTCTTCAACACCAAACCAGGTTGCTTCACAATGGAAGGGCGTCGTGGATAGGTCGGATAAAGCGAGTACGCTGGCATTTGGGCCTGCGGAGGGGTGCTGCTCAAAAGGTGGTCCGGGAACGGCAGGACCAGTGAGAAGTGTGGGGCCGTTCGTGTTTAAGAATTTAGAGTAAGCGTTATGTTCGGAGGAGGATGTTCCTTTCTTATGTGGATATTAAGGGTTACTATTTATTGCTTTACTTTTGTTGCCAGTAATTTCTTTATATTATTCGCGATGGAGGCGAAAGCCCGTAACAGCGGTTGGAGAGTTACCTTTTCTTCCCCCCCTTCCTTTCCTCCACAGGGTAGTAATAATTAGCTGTCACCATTTCACTTTTACTATTCTACTGTACGTACTTCCGCTCTGGCATTTTGTAATTTACGCTGCGACACCTCATTCCAACATCCCTGCTCGATTATCGACCAATTTCCCCGCAATTATTGCTGATAGCAGATACAAGTACCACACTCGAGTACTCGAGCACAGTACAGCCCAGCACAATATACCGGGGGTCTAGGCCCCGGCCTACTTGCATATACCGTACCGCACTATATCGTCCTTTACTAGTATTATACCCTATCATACTGCGGGGGAACTATCATATGATATCGGCGAGTTTTCCTGACGAATTATTGTATATCCCTCTCACCAATCAGGTACTTGTATTGGTTTTTAACGGATATACCTGGGGTGCGGGCGTTGTTGGTTGTCGTTTTTTGTGCGCTGCTTGTGCCGGTAATGTTTCTTTCTAGTTTGGTTGCGGGTGGAGTTGCTGTGTCGAGATGGGTATATCAATTGTGTGATAATCCTCTGGGGCGAGGCGTACGGCACTTGCCAAGAATTTTGCTGGCTCGGGCGCTAAGGTGTGGTAGCGGCCAAGGGGCTTCTCTGTCCATCCATCCCTCTTGTTGATCATAGGGGCTCACTCGTAAGATGTAGATTGGACGGCAATGAGTGGGGGATTGTTCTGGTCGGATGTGGTTTAAACACGAAGTAAAAACCATAAAGGGCTAAAACGGAAGAGTCCATGAATTTAATAATATTGTATTAGATAATATAGCCTTCATTATTTTTATAATACAGCTTCCACCGCCTCATTCCCTCCCCTCGATATAATACAACCCTTACCCAAACCACACTAGCAATCACAGTCCCGTTCTTCCCCCAGCCTGTTTGTGGCCAGAGCTCGACCACCCCTAGCTGTTAGTTGAAAGATTTCAATTAGTGGGGGGGAGGAAGATGCATGTAGAATCAATAGCCTGGTTAGGAGCTGCTGTAGTTGCATTATTGAGGAAGAAAGGACGAGGCTACGCCCTAGCGCCAAAACCGCCCCAGTTTATGCAAGCTTGTCGGAGGCCCTCGTGGTAGGCTGTCTGGTCCATTTTGTGTTAGTTATATGGCAAGTTAGGAGAATATACCGAGGGGAGGTGCCGCTTTAAGATAGACGCTATCCTTTTCAACAGTGCTTGCGGTGGCCAAAGCTGCGCTGTTGAAGGTTGAAGGTTATCGGGACCGGCAAGTTGCTTGTAGAAGCTGCCTGAATCCTAGTTGATGCCATAAGTTTCTCGTATAGGCGGACTCGAAGCCGAAGTTGAATTCCACGAGAGGACTTAATTGTCAGAGCGTCTTTGAGTCCTATGGTGCTATCATTAAGAGCCTTCCTAAAATAAGCTTTTGTAAGAGTGAACCTCTTATTGGAAAGCACATACGGTAGTCAATCTCCTGGTTTGAGCGGCGATCCTTGATCGTTTGCTATTCCTGGGGGCGTTACGGTTAAAGGCTAACCTCACCTTCAATTGCGTTAACGCCACACCCTTCTTCAAACAGATCGTGCCGATTGCCAATACGCGAACAGCGTGTTCGGGGCATCCTTCTAGCATTCATAGTAATATCTAGCGTAATAGAGTCATGCCAGACCTTGTTAATATTGTCGCATTAGCCCCCGCAGTTACCCCATAGCTGATTAGCCAATTGGTACTTCTTCGTAGGGCGGACGAAGTTAGGGCAGCCCCATGCCGTAGCGGATTCAACGGTTCTGTTGGTCAGACCCACTCGCGGACTAGTGCGGAGGCTTTGAAGTGGCTCAGAAATGCGATGAAGACGCCCTCCATCCGTTTCTTGTCTCTTGCAGAACTCCACTAGGTTCTGGCCTAACAAGTTCTGGAGAGATGGTGGTTGGGGGCTAAGTTGGGGTTGGTGATTAGCGGCGCAAGGCTGACGAAACAAGGAGGGGTACTTTTAAAGTTTAAGGATGAGTGGGAAAAACCTTACGTGGACGGGAATAATGTAGTTGCCTACATTCGCAGATTCGTCGGTTCCTCGAACCTGTTGCGGCCACCCCGAATCCACGTAAGCAGAGCATAAGCTACGAACCGATCGACGGTCCTCTAGATATTCTGGATATCAGCGTTCGACCTTAGAATCGTCAAAAGTCTATCTTTACTGTAACCCCGGAATTGGAACAATGTTAACGAAGCCCTGATCGACGTTATTGTGTCTCCGCCACTTTATATATGAGTGAGCTCCATAAGCCTCATCGCTAGGATGACCCACTGATCTGCGTTCTCCTTGCCGCTCCCTTCGGCGGGTTCGTTCAACGGCTCGGAAATGGGTTTGTCGCTTTTCAGCTTGATTCCGTGCGCAATATGAACCTAAAGTTTCTCAAATTTGGTCCTTCTGGCTTCAAGGTCTGATGGCTGGATAAAGTCGGCCCATTCCTAACTATTATAGCGCACATTTAACGACCCAGAATGCCCTCTTCAGAGCTCCTTCAACGACGCTCCCTGCCCTATTCATCCAGGTTGGATTAACAACGTCTAAGCTATTACTAAGTAGGCGTAACTTAGAAGGTAAAGGGCATATAATCCAGAATAGAGCCTCGGAAGGAAATAGTGTATCTAAGTAACAGGGAGTCGAACACCCTCAAACCCCACTCTTTTAACCCCATTGAAGGTGCCCTTAGTAACCGGGAAAGGCCATTTGCTAAACTGTGCCTCGCGATACGGAAATTTGGCAATACATAGCAGAAGGGGCCCCCTAGCCACCTTCACTGAGATCGCGTCCAAAGTGTTCACCAACTGTAGTGCCTTCAATATCATACTCAATGCATCGGTTAAGCAGAGTCAGGTATCTCATCTTCTATTTAGGATTCATCGCAGCCCGGAATACCTGTGCAGTCCACTACCATCAGACTCACACCCAAGCTCAGGCCTCACAACGTACCTGTCCGCTCCGAATAGCGAGCAGTGCAGTGCCTTGAGCAACCTATCTCCAGAGTGAAGAAACCGCCTAACCGATGGAGTACCGAACTTGCCTAGATATTCCCAATAGGATACCTTTCCATCTTTTTACACCCATTTCTTCAATTCTACATTCTTCCACCTCCATTCCATCACACCTCACCACGAACCTGTTTAATCTCGGCATCAGAACGGCATACTGCGACATTCTAGGTTTTCCAAATGCTCGATATTAAACCTCAACTAGCGGGAGTCGAACTGGGAAGTCAAGACATCGTGAACCTAGAAGCTATACAATTTCCATCCGCAGGTAATTGGGAGCTTTACCCGGTTTGCACCCGAATCGCAGGGGAGGGGGGTTGGATACCGGCATTATGAGTGATCTTGGAGATGGAGGGAAGAGGTGAACGGGATGAGACTTTTGTCAAACATTTTTTCCTATCCGGAGTAACGAACCGAAGTGGCCGACTCCAGATCCTAGGGGTGAGAAGAGGGTAGATTCGGACATGTTGCCCGCTATTTATTTCAGGAGATTAAGCATAATATATTATTGTAACAGTAGGAAGAGCAGTGCTGTAGCTAGATTTTCTCTTCTATCTTTTTATTTTTCCCTCACCACCCTATGATATTACGGCTTTGGCTATGGTACGATACCGTACCGGTAGATGGTGGGTACGATAGAGTAACAGTTTCTGGTGGTTGTCATGTTTAAACTTTTGAGTGTTTCAGCAAATCACAATTTCTTGGCAATCATCCGAAAGGGTTTAAGCCGACCTTTCGAAGTGAAATGATTGGCTCCCCTCTGCGCCTATTCATCCAGTGCCAGTATCCGTTCTTCTCCTTAATGGAACCGTACAGTACACTTTAGACGTCGACGCCTGACATGTTACCAAACACGCCTTCTTATCGTCCTTCTCCGCTCTCTCTGGACGGACGCCTTTCCTGGGCTCTCTGGACCGCGTTGCGCCAAACGCCCTACCGTCCTTGGCCATTACGCCATGGAGCACAGCACTGCAAGCTCTCTTATGAGCAGTTTTCCAATAGCTTTTGAGTTACGATACTGCAATAGGCTTGTTACTCTGAGCCCCGACAAAAACACGGCGGTTAGATGTGTTGTTATCCCACGAGCGCTGTGTTTGAGGCTTCACTGGTCGCCCGTATAAGGCTGTTAACCGGGAGGGGGGGGCAGAGAGGGAAGAACAGTATTACTCGTGCTCAGAAATCTGCCATTAGTCTCCTAGTCTGCGAGCCACCCCCGCCTAGCCACCCGCTTACTTCATCCAGGGTCCAGATAGGGTCGGGTCACTGCATGTTAATAGACTTATACGCGGGAGTCCTCTATGCCCGCTACATCTCATCTTGATATCACGCATTCGAGGAAAAAAATAGATCAAGAGACTAAGTGATTGAAATTTTTTTGCAATAGCAAAGATTCCAATCCACAAACTAAATACTTACTCTCAACCTATTAACTCAATCTCATTTAAACATCATTTAGTTCATATACCAACCGACACTAAAGCTACCCCTTCTACAAAATCGCAACCCCAAATAAGACTACCGCAAATTCTCCAATAGCTACACAATTCTTCCCGGCTACATTTCTGACAGGTGCATCGGTGAATGAGACACTAGCGGGACTGGTAGCACCAGTGGCAGGGGCAGGGTGGCGGTAGGGGAGCTGAGTGGCACTGATGCCTGGAGTTGGAGGAAGAGCACTGCCGTAACGTCAGAGGGTTTTTCTTATCCTTCCGTAAGAGAGTGGACTTACAGCAGTACCGGTAGGCCCCCTTGTTAATAGATCTCAGCATCTCAAGGCACAAGACGGGATATAGAAATCAAAGTCGCCGTCAGCGTCGTGACCAGCCCTTACGCCAACAGAAACAAAACCGATAGTGAACAGGATGCACGAGTAGTCAGTAGACTGCCTAGGGCGTTCTTCAATCCTGCGTTAGGGCGCTTCCACCCGCAGAGCCAGAGATCATTCCATTCAAAGAACTGGAGGCAGACGGAATGGCCGAGCTAGCAGTCCCCCCAGGTGGACCTGTTGCAAGGAACACCTGAAAATATTATGGGAACGACAGCCCCAGAAGGAATAGAAACATCAAAGATCTTACAACATCTCTTTAGATAGTGGGAAGTTGTCAGCAAGCGAATCATATCGAAATAAAATCGGAGTGAAGAATAAAAAATATAGCAATGAAGAGAATAACCTTCATCAAGACTACGTGGGTATTGGGTTATAGGGTAGATAGTCCCATGGCAAAGCAAGATGTTAAAGCCCACCGGGCCCCAGAAGATATCTGTGCGGACGGGACGTCACAGTTCTGGAATGTTGCACCTATCGGTTGGAGATGGGAAAGTAACACTATGCACGCAGTCTAATGACAGGCTTTATTTATACCCGAGGGAAACCCCTTCAAAACTGCAATCGGCCTTGTTAGCACTTAAGCTTTCTCTCAGTTTCATTTGAGACTGTATAAGTTAAAACCTGGCTATCGGGCCTCAACTATAAAACGTTTATTTTTGCTTGACCACTTAGCTACAATAGCCATGTAAAGTATATCTAGAGTAGCTCAGAAAATATCTTTCATCAATCAACAACCTCTCTAGCATCTTTTATGTACAAAAAACTGAAAATTAGCAAAACACACTTGTCATATAAAATAAGTTTAGCTTCTTGTCCACTTGTAGAAATAATAATAGCAAAAGGACAAGTGGTTGGGAGTTAATTAACTTTGAAGCTGGGTGTTGTAAAATACCATGAGTGTAACATTGGCAAAATGCGTGCAAATGTCATGCTTACATAATAAATTTACATATGGGATCTAGCTGTCTACCAGCTAAAATACTAAAGACAAAACTATATCAAAAACCATGTAAATAAACCTCATGTTTCAAAATCCTAATTCATACCTTAAAACTAGCAGCATTAAATTAACTTTAAAGTTTTTTTTTCGATTGTGTCATTGTTTTGAAATGGAGTGTTGATGGAAAACCTAACTTATCTCAAATATTTTTCTTGGGTCACTTTGGTTGCAATGCATTTTCCCACTCTTGACAAAAATGCCCAATAGCCAGGTTTTAGCTTATAGCCCTATTTCCAACAAATACCCAACAAACACGACGCTAAGGTTTGCCCCACTTCCATAGCAGTACTGTTGCGGGCGCGCTGTAAGGGTATTAGTAATCATTTCTTAAATTGGCACAGAATCATGGACCCAGAGATTGTTCCTGGGGGAAGTTATTACCCCTTCAAAAAGACAAGTGACGACCTCTTTTACGAGAGGTTTATCTGTGCAAGCACAGCTTTGAATTTTTTCGAACGTACCGGTATCCTCAGGCAGTCCTTCCAGCCCTTTATTCGTGATGTTTCTCGAATCTAGGTCAAGGGCATCTTTGAAGCGCTGCAACTGTGGAAAAGCTTGTTAATACCAGATCATCTGCAATACCCCTAAAGTTATTCGGGTTCCTAATAAATGCTGCGCTTGAGCGCTCGAGTGTCCCTATCTCAGGCAGAGCTTCACTATCACTACTTTCCCACTTTTTTACGTAGTCGCGATTGAGAAAGCATTCTAGAGGCTCTCCGAGTTCTACCTTATCGGACTGTGCATTTACCATCGTTGCGCTTAAGTTGGCAAGAGGTTGCTGCAAGAGCAGTAAGTAAAGAGGGTGAAAATGCGCCCAAAGACGCAAGAAAAGAACTCAAGACCATTCCGTTTTTAGCGATTGACGATATCAGTTCCTTTGCGATTAAAAAGGACTAGGACGACGACAGCGATTAACCGAGGGAAGTGAGGGAAGAAACTGAGTGAAAATGGCTGTTGGAATGAAACGGATTGAGAGGAATTAGGCATCCCTTTATCCCCCTTGGCCCACTGTCTCGTGCAAATGGGGCATGCTATGAGTACCGTGGAGGCTAACGCAACAAATCCAGAAGGGAGAACACTTCGAACTAATTGAATGAGATATAAATTGTCTGAGCCTGCACGGGACTACCGGTAGATCCAGTGGTACAAAGCCTAATAAGCACAGCAGTTATGCATATCTGAACTGACGGGATATCGGTAACTTACCTGCCTTGTGCTAATATCCTTTCCTTCAGTTAGTCCGCAGACCACGCCTCCTCCTTGCAGTTAAGGATCAAAGCCAGGTCCTTGCCATGATAAGGGTACGGCGCAAGCATCATAACAAGATTAGGGGACAGTTAGGCCATCATGAAGGAGGAAATATGGGGACACAAGTAGTCTGCATGGGAGCTTTTTCCCTCCAAGTGCTTCCACCAGTGCTCGAGTAGGGCACCATAAAGCCCCTGTATACAATACCAATACCGGTAGTCTGCCGGTATCGTGTGCTTAGGATGACGGGCATTGTACAGTACCGGTAACACGCACCCGGTATTCTCTCGATGTATATATGCAGACCACACAGCCTGTCGATTAGAGAGAGTGTGCTTGTCGTGAGAGGTCCTCGGTTAGATCCGAAGTACCAGTACCGAGCATTCACATTCCAGCCCCAAGGACTTCGCCCCCATAACCCTACTGTACGTCCACGCTTGGGGGAGAACACGCTACCGTAGATGATACTCAGATCATCTAATAAAAGCTTCTACAGGGGATTTTCTTCTTCTTTGCGCCCGGGCGCTCAACGATTTAACGGCTACTAGTAGTTCGCAGGTTTTGACATACTGATGGTGGGACTCTCGGAGACTATCCTACTTGAGTCGGCGCAGTAGCATCGAAGAAAAAGAAACCAACCATCTCATCGAGATTGATGTTGCCATTGTTTGGGACTGGGATAGAAGCCTCAACGTCAGACACCTTTAGACCGGATAGTCGAAAGGGAAGACCCCTAGGAAAAGTGACAGCAGTTGGATTCATATGACTTGTAGCCGAATGCAAGGATGAGAACCTGGTGAAGATTTCCATCACTATTATTGGGACCCTAGACCCGTAACAAGTGTACGCGGATACTACTACAAGAGTAGCGAGCAATCAAATTCCTAAGACCCATACTGTAGGGTGTGGCATTTTTCTCTTTTCTTTTTTTTGGAGGGGGAGAGGTAGAAATGAGGCTCGTGATTGATGGTCATCTATGCAAAAAAGTTTAGCCTGCGTACTGTACTGTATTGTACTGTACTGTACCACATTCTCTCGGGTACGGTGGCTTAAGAACCGCCTCTTCCAATAAATCATTCACATAGCACGCCTAGTTGACTGTGTGGTCTTTTGGTAATCACATATTATTGAAACAAGGCTACTGAAATCGAGCGAATGGTGGGTTATGACCAAGATATTGGATAGGACAACTGTGTTTTTATTTTTTTCTTCTATTTCAAACTGGCCCGCCAAAGGCATCCCGATTCGATAAGGTCGTAGAGTCCTTCCTACTCCTACGGACTGGTCGTTGCTGCTGCAATAGCAACCAACTTTCTTCGTCGTTTCGACATCGCTATACAACATTGTTTCCTTCCATCATCTCTCCTCCCTTCCCACAATAAACTTGCTAATCTGCTCCCTTGGTTCCTTCACCCTTTCACTCTTCCTTCCTCTACCCTTCACCTAGCTGTTTTTTTTGGGGGGCTTTTTGGTAACGGCTCAACCTGTGTTTTTCGGTACATACCGGTACAGGGGAGCTGAGTTTTGAACTCCGGTAGGACGGCTGCACCTTGAACACCTTTCTTCTCACAACAACTGCGGAGAGTAAAATCTCTTATACATCAACTTGCTAGCATCGGTCTCTTTTAAAAGGGATTTCATCTAGCTTTCCTATTTTGAACCGTGGGCTCTGGGCGAAGTATATCCCGTGGAATATTTTCGCCGGAGGAACGGGGGCTGGCCGCCAGCTGCGCGCATCGCCATTTATCGTGTGCTCGCTATTCTTCCTCTCTCTTCCTCTCTCTCTTTCTCTCTTTCCCACGACACTCAACACCTCATAATCACAAATCGCAAGAAACCATACTGGTTACTTAAATTACTTTCACTCCACCGGTATTATTCCCCTATAACTTGATTGCTCTTGTTGCTTTTATTTTATCTCATGAGAAACGCCGCCTTTGCCTTATTTTTTTTACCTGACCCCCAACGATTGGTTAAGTGTCATCACGCCTAATTCCTTCCCTCTTTCCTTCTCCCTTCCCTTTCCCTTCTTTCCCTTTCTTAATCAAATTACATCGCGAACTAGGCCTCCCTAAATATTTAGCCCAAACCGGCAAGGGTGGTAAAATATCAGTTTTACTGTCCTTGCGGCGTTTATCGGTTTTCGCCTGCTTTTGTAGAGAAACATACCCTAACTAATCCCGCATAGAGAAATTTGGCCCAGACACTGGGGATTTTTCTTTGCAGCTGTCCATCACATCACACCCCGGATACACAACGCTAACGACAACCGTCACTTCTGAAATAATCCTGTAAGTTCACCTTCATCCAACACCATTTCTCGCACCCTCCCCCCGTCCTTTGCATATAATTTTTTACACGTACACCCCCACCACTTCCCTCCACTTTGACGTTTCTTATATTCTATTTACTCATGATCGCTTGATTGCCCATAACACCCCTTTACTTACCTTTCAACGTCTCGTGTCACATTATGCATTTTCCCTAGTTATTGATACTCCTCTACACATTCGCTAACTTGAGATATCACAGCCCCCATTTTATCTGTAAATATCTCTTGCTCGTTTCTCTTGACCAAAAAATATTATAATGAGTCGAGCGAAACAGCGAAGCAGCCAACGTGGCCCGCGCCCTAGAGTGGGTCGTCCTCGTGGGAGAGGGAGAAAAAGTGTCGACCAAGGGAGTGCCGCTAATGGCTCAATAACGCCAACACCCCCTCCTCAAGAGGGAGAGTCTATGGAAGCCGAAGAGGCAGAACCGGAGCATACTGTTCCGACTCCGGCCCCTAGAACTTCCGCGCGACAACCAACAATGCCCTTGCAAGCTACCCTCCGGCGACGGAAGGGAGCTCAAGATAGCTGTATAGGCAATAAGGCTTCAAAGGAGAGCCCGGTGCATATTGAAGCTCCAAACAACCCAATAGTGGAGGTACCAGGAAATCAAGAGCGCCTTGGCGACGGAGGTGAAGGCGTTGGCGGGGCCGGCAATAGTGAATTGGAGGGTGGTGGC
>QOVD01000776.1:0-11077 GCA_003521225.1 Tuber microsphaerosporum
GTTAGTGATCGCCGACTCTTGGTTTCTATTGCTCAGGTAATGCAATGCTGACAGAACCGCTAGAGCACGTTGGGAGGAGGTCGAGCCAATCCGCCGAAACCTCTCCGAAGACCTCTCAGCGGCAAGGACACCTCCGGAAACTCGGGGGAAGAAGGCAAAGGCTAAACATAAGCGCACGACGGAAGAAATTGCCACGATGAAAGGCAACTTCATACATGTCGTGGTCTTCTGGATCCTCCTTTACCTCGCCTACTCCAACGACCGAGTGCGCCAAGGCGTCTACGGAACCTTAAACTCACTCACCGACCACCCAGTCCTCCAAAATATCTTAGGGGGTGCCACTTCCGCCTTCTACACTGCCGTGACACCAATCGCCGAAACAGGGATCCAACTATTCACCCCGCAAAAAGTCCTTCTCGAGAGTCGTATGCGGACCTCCTCCGCGGCGGCCGCAGCCGCAAGCTACGACCTCGAGAAGATCATCCATGCGTCGCAGGTGTTCACTAACCTCACCCGCCCATTAGTCATTGGGCTGATAGCGGGAGAGCTAGCAGCGGAAGGTAGCGCCCGCTCGCACTGGGCGCCGAACGACATGCGCGCCAAGATCTGCGACCTCTCTACCGCGTTCGAGGAAGCATATGAGGACCTCCGCGTCCTAACCGAGGCCTTCAAGGCCACGATCCGCCGGGCCCGTGAGCGGTACACCCTCCTCGCAAACATGCTCTGGGATCAGGCATCCGCGGAAATGCTGGCCGGGCTGAGGCTCGGCGGGCGCAACCAGCGGATGCTGAAGGCGAGGGGGCAGCGCATTAAGTACTCGGGTTTCACCGTGCAGGGTAAGTACAAGATTGCCAGGTCAGCTCTCCTTCGAGAGTTCAACCAGTTGAGGGCTCTGTCGAAGAAGGCGCTCAAGTCTGCCTCTGGGGCGATGGACAAGACTGTGGAGGCGAGGGATCTGAAGGCGGTAGTTATTGAGAAGGTTGTTGAGATTGCAGAGCCTTTGGTTGCGGGGTTGGAAGCGCTGGATAAGGAGGTTTATAGGGTTGTGATGTTGTTTCTTCATCAGGAGTTTGTGGTGGAGGATTATGATCGCTGGGCAAATCTTGATGAACTGTTCTTGAAGGGGAAGTTAGAGGTTTTGTTTGCTGCTTTAGGGAGGTTGGATGGGTTAGAGAGACTGAGGGGTCCTTCTGAGGAGAGGTAGTCTACATTTGCTAAGCTTCTCCTATCTCCTGTTCTACATGTATCACTCGTATTGCTGTTTCGTTCTAGGTGTATAAATTGGGCTCGGTTATTTGTGTGTATGATGTCGTGTCTATTTCGGCATCAAGGTCAAGAAATTGTGGATACCGGTATTCACACTTTCTCCTAATTCACCGTTGTGTCTATCCCTCGAGTGTATTGTTTTTTTTTGTCGTACAAGACTGCGCGTCATTTTGTATCACTCGACGCCAAAAAAAGAAAGTCTGTGTTCCACAAGCACCTAAGAAAGACGAGTACCGGTAGTAGCGAGTAGAGATCTACGGAGGTACAGGGCATAAGTTTTGTAGGTTCCACAAGCGAGGTCTGCCACCCTCAACCCCTGTGGAGCATACAAAACTTAGGAGCTGTACCTCCGTAGGCCCAGATTGCGCCTGATCCTGCGACCTTAGCCGTGGGGTACCTAAAAGGAAACTTGGGGGTAATATGAGACTGTCTCAGACGGGGGCACTGCGTTAGCAAGGCTTCGGCGTTTTCCATTCCCTGAATCCTGGTTTACTGGTCATGCGCTAGCAGAAATGGGCATGTTCTTTTGTTTGGGGGAGGGAGGAAAGGCATGGTGGACATTGCGATTCGTGAACTAAGAACACGGTCAAGTACTTAGTCTATCTGGAAATAAATACCTGAAAATGCTGCTATTGCTGCACATCCAACCGGCGGAACGGGCATTGTCCTATTTTCAGATACTTTATGCTAGATACAAGTACAGGTGCTAGGGGGGATTTTTTCGTATAAACCAGGGATCGCTTTGCTGGTTAACTACCTTTGTCGTGTACGAAAACTTTTTTCATTTTATGGCTTTCTATACTACCGGCACTAAGGTACAATATCTGCTCTCTACAAACATGCCTACAGTGCGAAAAAATCTCTCATGGTACTTATACTATTGTAGGTTAGACTAGGCGAACTTAGAGCGGCTAGATATCATAGGTAGTACTATACAGTGCTATACTGTACACCGAGAACTGGAAAAAAGCTAGGGCGGCGCCACAAAGAGCGAGAGCGGCCCTCATGCAGAGAAAAGTCCAACATGAACAGTCGCCGAACACAATTTGACACCCATTTTCCAGCGATACAAGTCTTGAGTTCTTTAACAATAATCTGGTTGTGATGGCGATTTGGTTGGAATACCGGAAGAACTCGAATAATTGGACCATGTGCTGGGACGTTGGAGTTGCCTCTCCTAGTAAGGTCTAGGTTTTTTTTTTCTTTTTTATTTGCCACGAAGAGCAGGTTTTTTGGTAGGTTTTTCGCCCCTTTTTCAGAGGAGGAAATTTTGGACTACCTGACAAGCGGTCCAACTACGGTACCGGTATCTAAGTTCTTACCGTACGGTAACGACAGAAGGCCTAACAAAGTTAACTCCATCTCCTCCCCCCGCAGTTATGCCAACCTATTCAGAACTTGACCTCAACTAACATTCTGGCATTTCTACGAACATTACAAGTACAATGATGCCTCAAAAGAAACACCCTTGGTTTCCTAACTTAATCACATCGGCCATCTGACCAGATGCCTTGAATGTTTAGTCTGAGCTTGAGAAGTGGGTCGTTGGCGCCTGGGGTTTTTAAGATGATAAGGAATGTTTCACCTGCCCCTCCTTCGCCGCAACTAAATGCAATATCATTAGGAATTAAGACTTTGCCATCGACGAATTGTAATGCATCCGTGGCATGATACGGTACAGGCAGCTGCGTTTGCGCTACATGAGGTGAATCAGGTGGATGTCGTGATAGGACACAGGCTCACACGGGTTCATGCTCGCAACTTAGGCAAAAAACCAGGCACTTCATCTTTCTGGCATATTATCTGGTGGGAAAGGGTGTAAACAGGAAGGAAAGAGCACAACTTAGTCTTAGCCGGAGCCTGCCGTTCCAAAGCACAGCTTCGTTGATGCAGAATGCCAAAATTTGAATGCGGCTGAAACATATCATTTTTCAATCATGGAAAAAGTGAGGTGGCTAATCAGTGTTGAGTTCAATCTGCAGATTCTGGTGTCTTTTAATTCGAAAGAATCACAGCCTGTGGTGAGCCGAGGGTCCCCCGACTGGAATTATTTTATTTTTATTTTTTATTCTTGAGAGTCTTGACCAATGGGAGGAAGGGTAAGAGAAACCAGAGTATGTCGTAAGCGACCATCAGTCCGATCGCCTAGATGGGGTTAATCCATTACCCCCTTCTTTCTGCGATTGACTATCAAGTATTCGGGACCCACAAGGCTGCGAAAAAAGGGTTCTGTACTACCCAGCTTACTATCAAAACGAGGGCGGAGGGAAGGCTTTTCTCCCCGCTGCCATTTTCAACTGTGTTATTTTTTTCGAAATACTTCAAAGGTTTGGAAGAGCCGCCAAAACTAAACCTCCCCCGCCTTGGTTATATAAATACCAGCAAGTTCACCACTGTCACTCGGATTGAAAATGATTTTGGTTTTGTCATAGGACTATAACGCGTATATAACCCTTCTCCCTAAAGATTAATTCCTAATTTTCCTTAATTTTCTCACCATTCAATAACACCCGAGCGTTAATTCTATAATTACAATATGGCAGACGTTACCGAAATCACTGTTGAGAAGGTTGACGATATCACGCCTGGGACAATTTTCCTTGGCCATTCATCGCTCCCATCCCATTCGCAACCGAAGCGCAGACCATTTCTAGCCTTGTGGAAGGTGGGGAACCAGGTGGTTTCTTTGTGAGTGGGGTGTTTTTTTGTTAAACCTTGAAGTTTTTTTTCGTTTGAATAGGGGTGTCCTCCCTATTTAGGTCAGGAGATCCGGTCTGCAATCGTTGACTAACATGAGCAATTACGGCCGAATAGACCTTTAACCAGTTTAAAAAACGAGGACAAGAGCGTGCAGGCAGCCGCAGAGAAATTCGGGCGCAGTACAGCCAGCTATTACCCCATAGCTCCGTCAAGCAATCCGCCCTATCTCCCGGTCACCGCAACACAGAACTTTTCAGGATTCATAGATCTCCTAACACCGGTGACCCTCGGGCATTCTTCGCTTGGGAGGAAAGCGAAAGCAACCAAAATCTCTGCAGGGGACTTGCGGAGCGTCATAATGGCGCACGTAGGCCTCATCCAGTGCGGGCAGGAGGCAGTCCAGACCGGACAAGGGGAGCAGGAATCGGAGATGCTCTTGATAGATCGGAGAACACACGACAACATCCGCCAGATGGCTCTGGACATGCTCCAGTGCAGCGAGGAAGGCCTTCTACATGCAAGACGCACCCAGGAAGTTACCAAGAGTCTAGTTGAGGCGTTTGATAGACCCCCCGCTGCCAAATTAATATTACCACGTCTGCCATATCCTACTCCTTCCCTGAGTTCCACTCTCGTGGATCCACCACCTCCTCCTCCACGGCCTCCGCAAGCTGACACCCAGCAGAGACATCCTGCGCAACAAAGCTCAGGCCAGCAACAGCAGCAACAGCAACCCCTGAATAGCCGGTATGGGTCAGCGGGCTGCAGGCCTAATATCTCCCCCGAGGACCCGAGGAATCCCGATAACGATGGTGGTGGCGATGGACATCCCGGAGCCCACTCCCGCTGGGGTTCTGCTAATCTCTCTTCCGCGCCAACCGGAAGTGGACCAAATCAACAACGTAATAGGACCGCAGCTCATAGGTCTGGGGCAAGCAGAAATCAAGTAGTACAGCGCCAAGAGGAATACAAGCAAGAGGGGTGTCAGCAGGAGCATCAGCATGAAGAGGATGGCAACGACGAGGATGAGATTGACGAATGGACCAAAGGCGACTGGGCCTGGGTGGAAGAAATCATACCCGAGGACAAAGAGAAGGGAAAGCAGCCTGGTGAAGACTCCGACTCCAACCCTCCCTCAGAATGGGACCAGGACGATTGGGACAAGCTTGAGGACATAATCCCCGAAACCACCCCACACTTACCTTCGGAGGGCGGTAAAAGCGATAGTGGCGGCGAAGGAACACAAGGTAACACCGTAATCCCCCACCCACTCCTCAGCCCTCCATTCCAAGAGGGCCAAGAAGAAGAACCACCATCTAAGGACACGAGCGATGAGAATGATAGAAGATTCAACAAATCCAGTTCCGACCGATACAATGAACAACAGCGTAACTTCCTCCCCACCTCACTCCCAACCCAGCAACCATGGGCCCAATCCCAGTTTAGGACCTTCACCCATGCCCTACGAAGGATCACAGCCCGAGCACAGCTTCATCAAGAAGAAACATCTGCCCTCGCAGCCGGCAGCACTGGCAGCGAAAGGGAAGATATTGAGGATATCCATTCTCCGGGCACTGAGCCCCAGGGGGTCGCAACCACACCACCAAGCGCACAAGCCACACAAACCGCCACCCCAGAAGAACAAGCCCCCACAGGGCAATCCAAAACCGTGGAATCGGAGACTAGCCCCATTCCAGCAGTTGGGCCGACTGAGACGGAGGGCGCCCGCGGGCAGCGGACCGCACTCTTAGAATCCCCTCCACGCTCCGCAGCCGTGGGGGAGAAGGAGGGGGAGGTGGAGAACGAACGGGTGGCAGTGGAGGAAGAATATAAGAAAGTATACCAAGAGCTACAAAGAATACTATCGAACGTCTGCAAATCCTGGCTCCGACCGCTCGGTGTATCTGAGGACTCGCCCGCGGCCCCCCAGCCTAAGGACGAGGCGTCCTTTGGGGCGCACAGGAGCTCCTTCAGCTCTCAAATATCGGAAGATTTAGCGCACGAAGATAATTCAATTGGCCGGTTGCTGGAGGCACTCGATAGGGGTCAGTCTCTGCAGGCAGAGATTGCGGCGGAGATGGAGGCAGCCGGAGGGCGACTTAGTAGGGGGCTATTGGTGAAATATATTGATATTGTTCGCGAGATATGCCAGCCACATAATGATAGCAGCAGGGAGGTTGATGAGCTGTGTGCTCGAGCTGGGATAGCTCTCGGGAGCAGTAGTTCTGCTACTGCCACTGCTACCGCTACCGCCGAGAGCAGTAGTTGACTATCTCGCCTGCAATTTTCCCCAGTCTTTTCCGTCGCGATCTGATCCTATACCCTTATGATTCTCTATAACGACTTCACGATAACTTGTGTTTATGCCCTTTCATCCTCTTGTTACGAATCTCCATGATGTTTGCTAGATTAACGCATTATCTCACTATTACCCCTACGTTTTTTTCCTTCTTTTTCCTTTCCCAAGTTATAGATCAGGATTTATGCTCGTATTCTCTATTCTTTGATCATTACTCCCTAAAACTACCCGCTATAGCTATCGCACATGGATATATAGAAGTGGTTATTACGGCCCGAAAATACTTTCTATCGCCCCTTAAATAAAGCTCACCCCTGCTGAAACCACCGAGTGACCCCTCATGACCCTCCCCGTCTCCACACAACCCCAGGGTGCTGATCTCAAGCAAAGTACTCGTACACATTCCTGCTAGGTAACCCCATTAGCGCCACTTGATCTCTTGAGTAAGACGAGCAACGCTGAGTTTGCCTTTACCAGTGGGCATTTTTCGCCGCCTTAGTCATAATTTACAGCTCATAAACCCCACACACACACGTGTCTTCAGTGGTTGGTTTGGCGGTTGGAGATCACCTGGATCCGGGGGGTTGCGCAAGTTATGAATGGGATCCACGTGTTGGATAGGTGTGCCCATAAGGAAAACATAGTCTTTGTCTCCACGAAAGGTATACACTACCCGTAGTAGGGTCAGGAGGGATACAGTAGGATTCCGATTTTGTTTCCAATACCCGAGCACTGCACTAGCTATGAGCCAGTGGACTTATCTTGCGGGCTTGTGAAGACTCTGTAGGGAGCGTAGAATGATGCTGGGGGGTTTTTTTTTTCTTGCATGAGGGGGGCCTAAGGAATCTGATAGCAACTTCCACGCCTCTTTTTATTTTTTTTATTCACTTGTAGCTCCTGATGTCTTAACCTACTATTATTTCCCATGATACAAGGTACAGTACCTTAATCTCGTTTGTCAGAAAGTTTCCCTCCCCCACCCCTCCTTCCCTCTATTTATCGCAATACTGCAGCCTGCTCTTCAGCCCTTGGATTTCACTTACTCTTTTCATCCCCCCACAGATCCTTCAGTAGGGCATTCTAATCCCTCCAAGACGTTTCCCCGTCGCCTATTCTGACGTAATTCCCGGTGACTCCGAGCGAGCAAATACGGTCGGCACCCAAGAACGTCAAAATTCCACTCTGCGTCATAGTCTAGATATCATACGCTATGAGTGGGATACAGTATTGTTCACATTCGTCCTCTTATCTCTTTCTGTTAAGTGAGTCTTGTGCTCTCCCCAAGGCTAGCTGAATGCTGTCCTGAAAATAGGTGGGGAATATAGTCTATCTTTTTCTCCAGACCAAGTTGCCTAAAGCATCTTGTCTGGCAAGCATGACCTAACGGGAGGTTATCAAAAATAAGAAGAGGAGGCTGGTCTCTGGAGCTTTTTGCTTTATCATACTCCTATGATTCCTTCTGGATAACAGCTCTGCAGTAATATTTGGAATAGCCCTCTACCACACCCGCAACACCGCCGCAACGCTGTTGGCACACACTTCCTTTCCTCGCAATTAAAGAGGAAAAGTAGCCATTTATGTCCTACTAGGAGATAAATAGGGGAATATGGCAATGTTCATTCCCAGCATCGAGACATTGTGCCCAATGAAGCCTTAATCCAGCTCTAGTGCTCACTTACGCGGGGCTTGTTCCCACCAATCCACAAGGCCCACACTATCCTCCCCTAGAGGACAGACAGAAACACATGAATATAAGGGCTTAAGCTAGTTTACTGGCTGTACCCTACTACGGCTTCAACAAGATTCAAGTATTAGCTATCCTCCAACCAGTGAGGGAGGTCATGGCCTCTCCAAAGGAAGCCAGGATTGTGAACTATGGCATTAATCAAGTAATAGCTTATCTCGTACCCCCGCAAAGTCAGAGGCTCCAAGTGCTTTCGCTCATTAGGATAGATTTGAATAGTCAAAGCCGACCCGATCTCCCAAAGTCTAGATCAGGTTACAAGCTTCTACTCGTCGCGAAAAGTGAGAGAGTTCGTATAGGGATACGCCTTTTACGAAGGGCATATGCTCTTGGTGAAGTGTATTCCCAGGTCAAAGAGACGGAATGTGTGGTAAACACGGGAATAATGGAGCCGTGTGCTACGGTCGCGGAACACCCAAATACACAACCTCCCTAAATACACAGTTCGCTCATGGTGTGACGAATCTTACTAACCCAGGGTTACAAGCCAATCAGTGGGGACTGTGTATTTGGGTGTTCCCCGATCGTATGTAGTCGAGAATTACCTGCTTTGGAAATGGGACAAAAAGCATGAAAAAAACAAGAGAGGTTAGCCCAGCCCTTGCTAGAGGAGGGAGCTCCAACAATAGCACTTGATTCGATTACCTCCAGTTTTTATGGTATAATATTATAAGGTAATGAGTTTGAGTTCCCGAAGACTAAACTCCCCACCGTGTCTAACCATTTCGGGGGCATTACGATCGTGGTTACACTTAAAATTGTCACTTTTCCTTACAAATTTCGCACAGGGTTTAGTCTTTAGTATACCCTATTTCCTTAAGTGATGGTGTACCATACCCCAGGCGACACAGCGACCCAAGGGCTTAACGGTGTAAGGGACAGGTATGCGTTTGGGAAAAGAGGTTATAACGCCGGTCACTGTTTGCTAACTGGGACATCTCATGCGTTCTAGAGGAATAGCTGGTAAGTGCACCCCCACTGGAATGCTTAAAGTCTAGGCCTTCCGTGACCACCAGTATACATTCCTTCCTGCGTAATCACGATTGCGAAACTACGCTCTAAATAAGCGAATAAAGCAATCAGGTGTTAATCGAGGATGGCATGGAACATTCAGTGCCAAAAAGTAAGCGGTATTTCTAATAGAACATATGTACATAGTACTGCCGATAGATATTCACTGGTAGCCAGGAGCTCAAGCCGCACACCCCCTCCCTCCACCCTCTTCTCAGGTCCCCACCGCCGTAATACCAACTATCTCTAATACCACCACAGTGTGTGTGTAAATTCTTCTTTTTCCTCCGTATCCTCCCCTTCCAAGAAGTTCGAACAGAATAAGCTTATCAGCTGGGCTAATCAAGACCAAGTATGCCCTAGACATTATTTTGGCTAACGTTACCAAGCAGGCAGTAAACCGATGAAAGAGGACGGGCTTCTATGAACCCTATTAACCTTCAATAGCGAAAGGCTTCACATGTTTCCTTCAACGCCTCCCCCCTCCTTTAAGTTGCAATATGCGCGTGAGGCGACGGGCTGGAAAAATGGGCCTGAGGGAGGAGCAAACGTCTAGCTCCCCAGCAAAACTCTCATCGCTCCTTCATCCTCTCCCGCCTAAGGGCAGGTTACTTTTCTATTTCCTCGGTTTCGAGGTTTTGGGTATACTCGGGGGGGTAATCGAAAACCGGAAAAGGTACCTGTGAAACCAATATGACAGTGGGCTTCCATACCGGCATGCGCCGACCTCGGGCGCTGACGGAATGTGGGGCTCCGATGAAAGTGATCAGCATTTTAAGCCATATTAGCAGTGTTGGCAGTGTTGATCAAGCTCTCTTCACGACAGCATCAAGGGTTAGGAGCATGTTATAACTATAATTCAAAAGCACAAGAGATCGCTCTGGAAAGAAGTGGTCCTACTCTACAATTACACAGTTCTGTTTCAAATGGCCTTTTTCGTGATCTCACACCACCGCCGCCGCCCCAGCCTCTACGCCACGGGATGTCAACCTCTTCCATGTATCCCCGAGTCGTCAGCAACCAATGTATCTGAAAAACAATCAAAATCCGCCTCCTATATTACCCTAAATCCATTACATTCTGCTCCATTTGAATAAGAAAAGAAGAGACAAAAAAACAAAAAGAGTTATCGTACTGTACAAGACTGAGACACCCTCCACAAAAAACATAAAGTTCAAGGTATATGCTCTATCTAAACCTAAATCTATTCCAGTATTAAGGAAATGAGCGAGGTTGCTTAGGAGGGGGAGAATGGTTAACTTATCCAAGAAGCTTCTAACTTGATCCTTAAAACGCCAGAGGAAGAGCGATATGCAAAGAAGAAATAAACATCTCAGACCACCCGCACAAAACGACGACCTCCAATAGACAAGATCATAGCTCCAGGAAATCAAACGGGAACCAAACTGCCAGACAGTTCGGGGATGTCGGGCCTTTGGCAGCTTCGCGCCTTGGTTATGCTCATTTTCGGTAGTCCACGAGAGCGGTGTTTGGCCGGAATTACCTGAACTATTGGGGTTGACGGCTTTCCGCGCCAACAGTAGATTCACTACCCCCTCACGGCCACTCTCGACAGCCCACACGAGTGGTGTTCGACACCTTGTGTCTGGGGTGTCGGGGTTGACATGTTCCTGCCCCAACAGTAGCTTCACTATTCCCTCATGGCCATTCTGGGCAGCGTACGAGAGCGGCGTTCGGCCGGTGCTAGTAGTTAAGGTATTGAGGTTGACATCTTTCCGCCCTAATAGTAGCTTCACTATTCCTTCGTGGCCATTTTCAGCAGCCCAGGAGAGTGCTGTTTGGCCGTACTGTTTGTCGGGGATGTCGGGTTTGACATGTTCCTGCCCCAACAATAGCTTCACTATTCTCTCATAGCCATGCATGGCAGCGTACAAGAGCGGCGCTCGGCCGGTGCTAGTAGTTACGGTATTGAGGTTGACATCTTTACGTCCTAACAGTAGCTTCACGATTCCTTCGTGGCCATTTTCAGCAGCCCAGGAGAGCGCTGTTTGGCCATACTCTGTGTCTGGGATGTCGGGCTCGACATGTTCCTGCCC
>QOVD01000778.1:0-14796 GCA_003521225.1 Tuber microsphaerosporum
GGTGGGGGAGGTTGCGGAGGTCGTAAATGACCCCAGACCAGTTTGGCAGGGGTCATTGTCGGTATATCGTGAGCTTATTTGATCGCTGGGCTGGGCTGGTCTTTGGGGCTATCAGCTGTGTGAGGGGGCTTTGAGGGGGAGAATTGCTCTCGTCTGTTAGTCTGTTTGTTGTTTTAGGATGTGTAGCGTATCATAGTTTATGTGCTTCTTTGAGCTAGCTTCACCCGTTGGATGAATTTTTTCACGGATTTATTCTATGATTTTATTTCTTTATTCTTTAACCAAATGCTATTCTAGTTGTATTGCATCTCTACGATAATATTCCGTTCAGTCTATCCGAGTGTGGTGATATGAGATTATCTATAATAGCTTTACTACTAGTCCCAAGACAGCCCAGGGAGCGTCGAGTGACAGCACGTGATTGCACGCATTCCTTTCACCCTCCCACTCTTCTTTCACCCCTTGATAAAAATATTTACGAAATAAACGAAAAATTAATTTTTGAGAAATGGTATTTCGGGCTAAGGAACGAGATCCTTGTCTAAGCTTTCTACTCACTATTGCAGATATGAGGGTGGACGTGGAGGTGGCATTCCGCGTAATGCTTTACGTCACCAAAGTGGGATATATATTATACCGTTCACGTCTCCCTTGATTAGGTATAATAGAGAACTCAATCAACGATCTTCCACTTTCCACTACGAGGCAAAACCTTCAATCCCCAGCATTCACCTCAAATCACCCCCTTAACTGAAACGGGAATACCCCCTGGGGTTTTGCCGTGAGCCCCGCCTTAACAGCCCCTCCCTTTTCCATCCTGCTCAAACTCGAGCCTACCAATCACGGCCGCAAGCGGACACTTAAACTCACCCCAGCAAACGCATTCCGAATGCACCCCCCGGGCTCCTCCGGGAATATGAGAAACCCATAGTAGCTCCCGACGGCGGCAGCCCCATCCTCTTCGCCTGCTGACCGCCCAGGCCTGAATTCCTTCCAACCGGTACCCCACAACGCCACACATCTCTTTATCGCCAGTCGGGAGAACATGATAGACATGCCCTTCGCACGGACGCCCGGCTTGCAAGTAGGCTCGTATTCTTAGCCGCAATGCGCAGCGTCACCCCAACAGGAGGATGTAGGCCAAGTATGATACACCGGATGGATCGTGGGAGAGATACTTCGGGCTGGAGATCTAGTCGTATGTGATGGCGGTCGGAGGCCTGAGGGCAATTTTGGATTGCCTATAGGGCGTGCGGTTGGGCAGTTGGGCGGATACGTGGATATGTAGGTATGCGGGTATGGGGCTAGGAAATAAATGGTTATAAGGCATCCTGCTTTGTGATTTGCAGCGGTTGGGCTCCCTGCCGTGGGTTGTTTTTTTCACATCTTATGCCACTTGGCATAGGGGATCAGTTTACTTCAATGCTCACAAAGAAAGACAAATATCATAAAGACTCCCACCGATCTTAACCTTCATGCATCCGACTCTTTCGTTTTCCTTCCGGCGGATGTGCTAATCCCAAGCGCATCTCCGGAGCCTATCCGAACAATGAAACAATAACTTGAGAATTCCGAGGAGCATCTAACGACTTCAAACAAAGAGCTTACAAGTTAATGCTAGAGAGGTCAGTAGTGAGAATTTGGTGATTGTATTGAAGTGGGTGTGACTGGAGAGGGGTATCGTGGATGAAGGGCATTCCTGTTAGGGTGTTGGTTGTGGACATTGCAAGTTGGGAGAGGGGGCTAAACAGGAGGGGAGCACCAGCGGCCAGTATTGGGGGTGATAAATAAAATTTTCTCCTTCCACCGGCGGAGGAGTAAGTGAAAAAATGTTGAAAGATCATATATCTGATGTAATTTTAGAGGAACACCCCCCCGACTAAATGCTGCCTATCACGTATAATACTTCCCAGTACACTTTCCTACGGCAAAATTTCACTCCTAATTTCAGCCAATCTGATTCCCCAAGAACAGGCATTCATGCCATACCAGTAGTTCAAGTGCTTGACAACGTATGGCTCAAAGCACTACAAATCAACACAGGTCTTGATCAGGTGCTGCTTATTAAGCAGTCAAATATTTTCTAATCTAGTGGTGATATGCACCCCTACTTCCCAATTAAGAAGAGCGATTTCAAGCTATCAGTGTTGCTATCCCTTGGACTGATGAGACGGCTAAACCTGTAGCCTAGCTCGCGCACTTTCTCCTTGTGAGAAGTTCTCATCACGAAGTGGCTGTGTTGCCCTTTCTCCTCTAATCAAGTTTCTCAATGATCTGTGTACGTACCGGTACGACCGGAGGGCTACAAGATTGACCGTGTTATCCGTCCAAGGGATAGTCAGCCTCCTGCATAATAATAGTACTAGCTCTACAAAAACTTAAAATCGGGCTAGCTCCTCTGGTCTATATTTTCAAAATCCCTTTTGTAAACCTCTATGGAGTGACAGATTGAGTGTGATTATAGGATATCTTAAGTGTGGTGGTTCAGCTGTAAGAGTTTGAAGTTAGGGCTTGTGTGGATGCTCTGAGATCAGGATTCGCGGGGCTCGAAATCGATAATGCTCGTATGGATTATTGAACAATAAACGAGTGATTGGAGCCCTGCATATCCTTTTTTAGTTGTTCTTAATAAAAAAATACTGTCGAGTGGATTGGGTTCTCCGGCGTTCTTGTATGGGTTATGGTAATTCCGAAAGACGCGTTTGGTAGCTGGGCTGCTGAATGAGATAAAGGTAAATGAAAAAGTGATGAAAGTTGATTATTTTCTGGGTGCGGTGATGATGGTCTTTCTCTCATTCGCTTTTCTCCCTTAAATACCCCTTTTTCTACTATGCTAAGCTACCAGAGTGACGGTATCAAATATTCACGATGCTGCGTAGTTTTCCCTATAGCTATCCACGTGACCGACAATACCGGGAATGTATTATGTCATGGCAGAATCTAGTGAGGCTCTTTTTCGCGCTAAGACGTTAGAATAAGGTTGTGAGTAAGGATTTTTAGCAAAGTATCCACGGGTGTCATAATTACACAACCGTGAGCACGGTAGCCAGCATTGCAACGGCGGGTACCGGTACCCCAACCCAACACAGTATCTGAAATGAGAATAATATTTATAAAAAAATCAAAAAAAAATCAATGGAAGTTAACGCCTGGTACACCACTCACTAGCCTACATCACAGCATTTATCCTCTCGTGGTGAGGCTTCGAGTAGTCGTGAATTAGTTGCTCTAGTATGTGGAACGGAGCAAGGGTCCAGTACATGTGTTGCACGCTGGCTACCGTGCTCACGGTCGCGTAATTATGACACCCGTGGATACAGCGTGTAAGTCTTGTACTTCTACTGTTCGAATGGATTTTACAGGCGGGGGGACGTGAATTAGGTAGCCACCATGCCCAATTCGTTCCCCCCTACCCAATTCGCTGCTTTGATCCTGCTAGCGTAACACCCCTTGCTAGTAAAATCTACAAAACTTACACCCTGTACCTCCGTGTGTGCAGACTATTATACGCAGTCAAACAGTTGGGGGGTCTTCCATTTCCCTTAGAAGAAGTGACCTTGAGAAAATACCTACGCCTTTAGGACATACCAGGAACTGGTTCAATACCACGAACCCATCCCTAAATGGAAAAAGAAGTATAGAGGGACAAAGGAAAAAGAAGTGAAAGCAAGGCATATGGGAGAAGAGGAGGAATGCCAAAATCTGAGGGATAGCAAGAGGACGAAGGTAGCCTATGGTGAATAGATAAAGATGCAGTGCCTCGATGCTCGGGTATTTTTCGGGAGCCTGGTAGGGTCTCTAGTGGGGGAATATCTCGCAATGGGTGCTGGTAAGCCCTCATATCCGTGCACGACATTAACAAGCTTCGTAGCAATCAGACTCCACAAGCTTAACGACTTATATCATAACAATAATAATTCATGGGGATTGATGCACAGTACCGGCGCTTGTATACCAAGCTAGCCAATTCCCCGATCCGCCCCACAGGGCGATCTTTCGTCTCAACGCGGGACTCCTGCGGAAGAGTGGAAGAGTGCTTCCACTGTGTGGCATTTTTTGCGACCGATGTGGTAAGCACCAGCAGGGTATTTGCTGGCTTGCTAATTCGATAAAGGAATCCGTGAGGTTCCACATGGAACCTCGCTTTCTTCAGCCCTCGGGGATCCCACCATTAGTCGACTGACTCCATCACCCATCTTCTACAATACCCTAAACAGTAAAAAACCCAACCAGTCAGTAGTAGCGTCAACAAGTTTAACATCAACCCTACCGCTGTCGGTGACCTACCTAATATCCTGGCCTGACACCCCCACTAAATCCTCGGTCACAGTATCAGGATATTCGAAATCAGCGAGTCGGCAATGTGGGGGAATGGCTCTTGTAGACCGAAGAATTTACAAGTTGGTGCGCCGGCAATGCGGGAGAGTGAATCAGATAACGCAGTTTTTGTTTGCTACGGGGCCCTGGGGGTGGACAAAACTTAGGGTTCGTTTTGCCATTTCTGATAGCTTGAAATTCAAGGTTTAGAATCAGGATTGCGACAGTGCGCTACCAGTTAGTACAATTGAAAAAAATTTCAAGCTTGTGGCATGTTCTTCACAACGTTGCCATCTCAATGCCTCGCAATTGCATCCCAAGTTCAAAACAAACCCTCTCAGTAGAGATAACTATGGCCTCTGGCAAAGCAAAATGAATTAACGAGATGGTGCATGCTATGCTGAGCTCACTGTTATAATCAGCTAAAGAATGAAAGCATGGAGAAAATGGTTTCAAGAAGGAAGCCTCTAGCCGTTGCAACAGACGAGTTTTCAAAAAGAGATCAGACCAGTGTTCTCAACCGTCCGGGGGCCCCGCAGGGCCCGACGGGGGGACTGCCAAGAGCCCTTGACGGGACGGGACGGCAAATTGCCGTCAGTACCCGTCCTGAAATTCTCAGGACGGCCGTCTTTGGGTAGGACGGCGGGCCCTGCAATGTAAGACAAATTAGCGTGGGGGACTGTAGGGGACGGTAGGGGACGGTAGGGGACGGTGTGGGACGGCGGGTGACGGTAGATGACGGCCGAACCGAGAGTATCAATCCAATGCTAACGAGTTCCCTCCACTCCTACCCAGAACACTTTGAATTCTCCAATTCATATCATACAACTTTATATGCATCTGGCTAAAGTTAAATAGAAGAAGGAAGTTCACTTAAAATATAGCTATCAAGCAAGACGGAATTCAAACAATCAGAATATACGATTCAAGGGATATCAATTCTCCTTTTTAACTTACAATTCTTCTTGTTTATCTCTCTTTTCTCCAAGTCCAACTCCTACCAGTATGTCACACGAGAACCATGAGTCAGTCAACACCTCTCAAGAAACAATATGGGATTTAGAGAGTGAATCCATCACTAGAATTGCAGATTCTGAATATCTTCCTTCGATACAAACATATGATATTTTAACTAGTCATACCAGTAGCACCAGAAGTGCCTGGAGTAGTGCGCCTAGTAGAGTTCTAACCTGTACAATTGGAAGCAGCCGAGGGGAGGACAGTAACCTTATGACTGTCGAGAAGCGAATATATGAACAAAAGTGAAAAAATGAGGAAGAGTTGGGTCTTCTTCCAGGAAAATGGATCAGAAAATACTGCCCCTGATAGGAAAACATGTTGGCGGTGTGCTCGTTGTAAGTTGGCTTTCTTGATCTTTGTTATCACCCCTACCAAGCAATATTAGTTCTGAGTTTATGAGTCTTTAGTGGATTTTGAAATCTAATTCACTTGCGAATAATGTGTAGGTCCGTTGAAAGGGATCGCAGTAACATTTTTAGATTCCTCTACCAAGAACATGATTCAGCACTTGCGCAAGGTTCAAAAAATTGGGAAGGATAGTCCGATAACAATGCAGTATAGACTGGTTCTTATTAAGACTGCGTTTGGAAAGACACGCCCTCAAATTGCATCCAATATGGATATATTCAGAGATCTCCTGCTACGATGGATTGTTAAAAATCATATCAGCTTCTGGCAAGTTGAACAAACCTCCTTCCGAGTACTTCTAAGGTATCCTGTTGCCTGTGTATGTATATCCCCTATCTATGTTCAGAGATGAGATAATAGGAGCTAGAAACACAGACAGATACCAAATTAATAGATCTAATTAAAATTATGAATACAGAATGCTACTAATACAGAAATGCCACGCGTACTACTGAGCTCTGCCAATATGATTAGAATTGGATACTAGAACAGTTCCGCACTGGCCAAAGGCACGAACGATCTCCTCTCCACCTCCGGCGATTGAAATCTCAACACCATGAGAAATCATCGTCAAACTCCACCCCCTCCCTCTCCTCTCCTGTGATGGCCTTGTTGCCTAGGAGGGTGACGACACTACCTTCTTCCTCTTTTATTATGGCCTCGCCTTGAGAAAGCTCTGTCCTAGAAGTTGTTTGAAGGCTCTTCTCACCCACCCCCTCGTCCCACGGTCGGCTTTACTTCTTTCTACGTTTACGGTCGGCGTTATGGTGTCCGGACCTTGGTGAAAGTACGCCCTTGGTTCTATGGCTGGTCCCTCGTTGGGGAAAGCTTCGGTCAGTAACTTCGCGGTACTCGCTATCGTCCTCTCGGTCCAAAATCATTCGAGCATGGCCTGTTTGTCGGTTGTTTCTAGCGAGTTGTTTGCCTTCCACCCCCTCTCCTCGTCCCATCGTCTCGTCCTGCGGCCCGGTTACAGCCACCCCCTTGTTCCTCCCTTGCCTTCACTTACACAGTCGGCTTGAATCATTCTTTCGGCTGGCATCCTCTCTGCCTGGTGGCTCCACTCGCCCCCGCGACTGCCCACGGTCGCATTCCTCGTTATGACTGTTCAGGTATTGCACTGTCTCCTTGAACGACCTTCAGCCTTGGTACGATGTAATTGCTTACCGGTTTCTTTCGTGTTATGATTGCCCCTCGTTTCCGCCTCAAGGATGATGGCCGGCCCCCTTCTGTGATCGTTAGTGTAGTGTTTACTCTATGTTTCGGTTGGGTTTTCTTTCTTATGAGTTGCTCTGGTTTGTCTTTCCTTTCAGTTGTATTGGTTAGACGTTTCATTCCTTGTTTCGCTGCGCAGGCAGTGTTCTTTTTGTCAGGGGGTAGGAGTTTATGGCAAGTGGTTTTCCTGTTGTTTCCTGCTTGTAGGGTTTTGGGGATTTACTTTGTCGTCCGCTTCGGCCAGCCGATGTTGTTTTTTCTCTTGTCTGCGAGATTGTGCGGTTGGGCCCATACCAGAGGGTCTTGGGATGATGGCTTTTTCCACTAGCGCCCGGTTGGATTGGGGTTTTTTCTTGGCCATATCTGATGATGCATGCCTGTTTTGTGCCCGGTAGTTGTAAACAAATGCAAGTTGATATAAAAAAAAAAATAAAAAAAAAAACCGCACCGGCCAAAGGGAACTTACTCGCTTGTTTAGTCACTGCAAAAGTAAAATTCACTTTACTTTCAACCTCTGAACAACCTCCAACCATTGCGCATTCCTAGGAGTAGTAGCGCACTGGCTAGACTCCAACTACAAACTTCAAGGTACTGTGGTTGGGATGCACCGCTTTCATGGTCGGCATACCAGTAAGAATCAAGCTAATAGTTTTTTAAATATCCTTAGACTATATGATATGATTGAAAAGATAGGATATTTCATCCTAGATAATGCAAGTAACAACAATACGGCAATGCAGTATATTGGTGAGCATTTGAATGAGCTAAAGATTCCTTTCAATCCCAGTGAACACAGGTTACGCTGCTTTAAGCACGTAATCAATCTTGTTGTGAAGGCCTTTCTCTGGGGAACTGATACGGAGGTCTTTGAGGCAGAGATATCCTCATACCAGGAGCTCCAACATGAAGCGAAAGAATTGACTACATGGCAGCGTAAGGGTCCATTGAGCAAATAACATAATATAATTGTCTGATTATCTCGCTTACCAAAAACATGAGAGAAGTTTGCTGAAAAGGTTAAGCAATCCTTAGGACCAGATATGAAGGCACTCTCACTGATCTATGGGAGTAGCACCTGCTGGGGTGGGGATTACAACTCAATTCACCTCGTATTTGAACTTCAAAATCCTATTGAGAACTTTATTTCCCTTGTTATTCGACGAAATAAATACCAAGATGATCCTCACTCTCCCATCTCACCTCGGCTTGATGAACTATCCCCTATGGATTGCGATGTTTTGAAAGAAATTATGTACATATTGCAGCCATTCAGTAAATAGCAACTAATTTTGCAAGGTAAGGAACATTTTGGACAACTGCATGATGTATTTCCTGCAATTGATGAACTGCTTTGCCAGTTAGAGAGTGTACGTGACCAGGAAATTCAGCAGATTCAGATATCCGTGAATACTGCCTGGAGCATTCTCAATAAGTACAGTTTCCTTCCGCTCTTTACTTGCTATACTTGTAGGTATTTACAAATAGTTTCCTGCAACCTGGTTCTAATCTGATGTAGATATTATACCTTGACTGACCCTTTCCCTGCCTATTTTGTTGCAACAACCTTAAATCCGGAAATGAAATACAAGTATTTCGAGACTGAGTGGGAAAAGAGGTTGGACTGTATAGAAAACGCGAAAAGCATGATCCAAAATGTCTGGAAAGCCGAATACCAACCAGTAACCTCAACTCACACAGAAATGCAACTCCTAATTGCCACTCCAAGTGGTAGACGATCCTCTCCCACTCCGAGTAATAGCATTACAATCTTGTCCACAGTTGGAACTTTGCCGGATTGGAAAAACAAAAAAGAGACAGCGTCTAATTGGAGACAACAGAGATGAGTTGGATCAGTATCTTGATCATGAAACCGAAGATGATCTCTACAGTGGGCTATTACAGTATTGGATAGACCATATTGATGATTTACGTCAAAAGCATTTGGCACAAATGGCGCTCGACATTTTTACAATTCCAGCGATGTCAGCCAATCCAGAGACATTGTTCAGCAGGTAATTCACCCTCAACCCTTAACAGATTGCTCTACTCTAATCTATCTACACCCTATTTCCGATATGCGACTAGGTAAATTACTAATTTGGGTTGTTGGTATATAGTTCAAAGCTCCTGCTGACAGATCGCCGTAATCGTCTTGGAAACGAGATTATTGAATCATCAGAGTGTCTGAAATCATGGGCTGCTTGTGGTATAATCAATTGTGGGAGCAATTCAGATGTGAATCGGATGGAAAGTACATTGAAAGCGTTGGAACTATACTTCCTTGGTCTTTGCTCTTCCTCAGTTCTTTGAACCACTTTGTTATTTTCCTTAAATCCAGTTTCAGGTCTCTATGTTTCTACTCTCTGCATTATTGTTTATTTCGTTTTATGTTCTAAATAACACCCAAACTTGAATTGGAAGACATTACTGGGATGCAATTCCTCCAAGCTACTAGTAATTTCGGTCTACTTTTCTTGTCAGTCCAGTAGCTCTATATGCTACCGGGTATTCGAAAATATTACCAACCCTAGTATTACTAATATGAGACATTTCTTGCTGGGGACTGCGGGGCTATAGTCCTTCGCCGAGGATGGCAGGGCTCGTTCGGGCAAGGACCGGACGGGACGGCATAACGCCGTCCACCGCCGTCCGCCCTCAGGACGGACGGACTGCCCCGTTGCGAACACTGGATCAGACCAAAAGGTCCAACTTGGTGGTTTCAAGCCCCATTCTGTGAGCTTGAACCTTGCAGCTCGCACCAGGAGAACAGCACTGCTTGGCTGATTCTTGCAAAATTACTCAACCTTGTATTTTGCCCTCCTACTTAGTGGCGGCAAAACGCGCCCTTACATTTGGTAGCAAGGACGAACCTCAAAGAATAGGAGAAAAATGGCAAGTTCTCACAAGTCGCAATGTTAGCTCACTAGCGATAGACAGCCTTTGCGATCGGGCTATAGGACAAGATGCAACCATTGCGTGTTTTTATTTTGACTTCGCGGCCCAGAAGGAGTAGTCCCCCACGAGCATGCAGGGCGCCCCCTTCTGAAGCTTTGTGGTAAAGTTACTTTTGGAACGAGAGGGCGTCAATCCCGACCAGGCACACACCGAATATAGCCGGCTACCTGTCTTGTGGGCCGTTTAGAGTGGGCATGAGGGAATAGTAAAGATCCTCTTAGGTCGGGAAAATATCCGCATCGCCGCGCCAGATGACAAAAGCTAAACCCCACCGCCGTTGACTCCCTAAAAGGCAAGATAGAATCGCGAAGATCCCACTAGACTAAGACAACGCCAGCTCCGACATAGCAGATCTAGATATGGGGACGAGCGCGCGATGGAGATGCAATTCAGATGTGACCATCCTAACATCAACATTTCAGGCCTTAGTGACCAACCAGTACCCCATTCGGAAAACCGCGGTGGGCGGGTAGTAGTGTTAGACTCCAAAGACTCTACTTCCATGTTCGTAGATAGGGGCTTCTGGGCCGAACCATCAGACGGTCCATCAGACGGTCTCGATTCCCTTTCGTCGACCCCCTAAAGTCCCGGCGCCCTCCTAAGAAAGCTATCACCCACCCTAGCACCTCTCAATCAATCCTCTCATTCATCGTTGACCGGCGTTTCACCATCTCCTCTCTTATTTATCTTTCGCCTTTCTCGCTTACATCCTTCTTTCTTTGTTACAAGACGTATTCTCCTTCCACAAATACTTGCCGAGTGAGAGATTGGTGTAAGCAAGATCCCCGTAGGTTTAGACGTAAATAGAGTTTGATAATGGCCTTTTTCTAGTTTCGGCTAGCTATCTGCTATTTATCAATTTTGTGTTTTTTCTATTCTTTGCCCTTTCCCTCCATTCTAGCTCTAGTTAGACTTGGTCTTATATATGGCGTTGTTCTTGTTCTTCATTCCTACTATATTTTAAGTTAGTAATCGTCTCGTGTTTTGTCGAGTGATGCATAGTATTGTGTGATACGACCTGTTAGAAGCAACTGGGTAGGAATAGACGGTAAGCTTGAAGAAGGCCGCTGTGTTCCTAAGCAGGTGGTTTATCCCCTTGCTGCAATTCCTCTCACTGCCGCCAAGCGGTCACCACGAGTACGGTAGTCCCCCCCCTTAATCTAAAGAGGGAATTCCGGACGACTAGCGTGGGGCCGATTATCCCCAGTTTTCATGGTAGACTGTCGTGCCGCACATCTACAACCTTAACCCTAACTTTGTGGATCTCTTTTTGATCCTGCGAATGGCCAGGTGGTATGAACAAGGTAGCAAGGGCGGCACTGTTGTGGTGCGGGCTGGTTGAGCCAGATTCTATAAATGTTGGCGGTTGTGGGCTAGCTTAGGGTGGTGGAAATATTTGTGGAATCCGGTACCGTATTATACCGTACCGGTAATCGGTGTGGCCCTAATACAACCGAGAAATCTTACAAATCACAGAAACTTGAATATGATCTAGAAGTCATCCACTGACAAGTGGCTAGACCTCTCCTAGTCTCTGTAATTGTTGATGTTATCTTGCAGCAGGAGACTATATATGGCAGGCGACAAAGCTCAATGGCATGGTTTTGACTTAAGAGATATGACATCGAACGAAATAGGATATTGAATGGCAATTGGTGTGGATAGCTCTCACTTCGTTTTTAGGCTATCCTCTCTAAAATAAAGGCCAAGATAAGAGTATATATGAAACATGGAATCATCCTTATCCTTTTATCGATCACTGTACATTAATTTTCTTCTAGGCATGCCCAATTTCCTGGCATGCTCCTGAAATAACAAAAGAAGAGAGGCTTCTCTGCAATCCTAGGACGAGAGGAATGTAGTGTGAAGACTCTGGCTTTCCATGCAATCCATTTGACTCTCGGGCTTCAGCACTCCGGATTACGGCATCCGACCGATCTATCGATGGAGGCATTCCCGAAACCTTAAACCTTTCTGAAACTGCAAACTCTCCGGAAGCAATGGAACATTAAGGGGAGCATACTGAGTAGGATCAACAGATTTCCGGCGGTATCCGCGACCGGAGGGCTGTACCGTGCATCTAGAAGGATATTGAAAGGCGAGTGAGCATGCCAGCAATGAGTGTCCGTAATGCGAGCCATAGATAATACTAGAAAATATATCCGAGACAGGCTTAGCAAAGATATAACTCTCAAAGCAGTTGGGAGGCGAGATTTCGGAGAGTATTTTTGATATGGGCTCAGAAAGGTACTCCATGTAGGAGCTAAGAGGAAACACGCCAGTAAACTCACAACAGCTCATCCACCGACATCTTAAAATCTAGGTATGGCCTGATTTCCTTTCATAGCGAGGCGATCCAGGGAGAAACAACCACTTCTTACAGGGAGAGACTCAAGGTAGTGATGGTAGGAGCAAGGTCAGGGGATGGATACAGTGGAATAGATGGGGATCCAAGCAAAAGAGAAAGCAGGAGTCGGGGGCCATTCTGATGCGAATGTGGTTGGGGGTGGCCACTGCGGCGGGTAAATGAGCTTCCTGCTTTGCTGTGCAGTCGAGGCACAGCCACTGAGAGTAGTTCTTTGAGAGATATTTCCTATTAGTCATCCCACTTGCCAAAGGAAATGATTGGGTAATAATTGTGCCATAACAAGCCACATCGCCCCGCTTTCTTCAGCTCTAGTCATAGAATGTTTACAAACTCTCCGGATACTCCTACAGATGACTACAGTATTTTTACATTCAACCAACATGGCCTGGACTTCACATAAGCAATCCGTTAGCTACGGTAACTGGAGCTCCAACCGGGGCAATACAACCAATAGTTTCAACACAACCGATAGTTACAACACCACCTTCTATAGGTCCAACGAGGATGAACCGATTATGCGTTGGCTCTCTCCACTAGAGCCAAATAACAGACATCAGGATGTGCGCACCGACAGACTCGATGGTGTTGGAGATTGGCTTCTGGAAACGAGCGAGTTTCGGGAGTGGAGTGGTAGTAAGGATGGAGCCGATAAGGCTATCTTGTATTGCTCTGGGAACCCGGGAGTGGGCAAGACGTATCTGAGGTAAGTGGCGGGATTCTTTGGAAGAGGCAAATACCGCTGACAACGAGAAACTTTAGTTCCCTAGTGATTGACACCCTGCGCGATCAGCCAAGGCATGAAGATATCGCCGTTGCAGGCTTGTACTGCGACTTCCCCATCCAGCAAGAACAGACGGTTACCAACATCATGGGAGCTATTCTAAAGCAGTTGGTAAGCAGAGGGGGGATCCCGGAATATCTACGGGAGGCGTTCCAAAAAAGGAAACAGGTATCTGGTGGTAGAGGGCTGCGACTTGTGGACCTGATGGGAATGTTGAAAATCGCTATTGCTTCGCTACCCAAGGTTTTCATCTGCCTCGACGCCTTGGACGAATGTTTACCGAAGTATCTACCAGAGCTTCTCGAGTCTCTGAGAGATATTGTTCGGGAGTCCCCTAGGACGAGATTATTCCTCACCGGGAGGCCCCATATCTGGGAAGATATTCAAAGATATTTCTCCAAGGTGGTTGTAATACCGGTTAGCCCTAACCCAGACGATATCCGGAATTATGTGGACATGAGGTTAGGCATGGATACCAAGCCAGAGGCGATGAACAGTGACTTACGGGTAGATATTGTGGAAACTATCCTAGCAAAGATCCCTGATATGTGCGTAGAACCATTTGGCACCCCCACCCTATCAATAATATATACTGACTAACGATTGTGTGTAGATTCCTCCTGGTTTCGCTCAGCATCGACGCTATTCTAGGAAAGGTCACAATTCGTCAGAGAAGGAGGAGACTTGAGGAAATGACACAAGGCAATGGACTGAACGAGGCCTACACAGCAACTATATCACAGCTTAGGGCGCAGAAGGGATATAAATCAGTACTCGGGCTGAAGGGCCTGATGTGGGTTTTGTATTCGGAACGGCCGCTACGAACCGACGAGCTTTGTTATGCCCTCGGAGTGGAGATAGGATCTAAAAACCTGGATCTGGAAAACATTCCTTCGTTACAGACACTTTTAGCATCATGTCTGGGTCTTGTCACAGTCGAGGCGTCTTCGTCCACAGTCCGACTAGTGCACTTTACTCTTCAAGAACATCTCTCAAGTGATCCGACCCTATTCTATAGTCCTCACTCAACGATTGCCGAGGTTTGCTTGACACACCTCAATTTTAGACATGTCTCGGATCTCTCGCCAACTCTTCGCTGGGCCCCCACAACAACTCCCCTTTTAGAATATGCTTCTGTTTACTGGGGGAGGCACGCAAGAAGGGGGATGACGGAAAATATCAAAATACTTGCGTTGAGGCTTCTCGATAGATTTGATGAACATATATCTACTCAACTACTATTATTGCACTATAATCGAGATAGAGACGGGGGCCCATACTTTCACGCGCCGGGGGGACCTAAGGGATTTACGAGCCTCCACGGAGCAGCATTTCTCGGGATTTCGGAGATAGTTTCTACTATATTAGAGATGAAGGAATGGGACGTTAATGCAAACGATTGCATGGGGATGACAGCTCTCACCTGGGCGGCTAGTAGAGGACACGAGGAGGTCGTAAGGGTGCTTTTGGAACGAATGGATATCAATCCCAACCAGACAGACACCAAATCTGGCCGGGCGCCCCTCTCGCGGGCGGCTGAGAAAGGGCATGAGGGGGTAGTAAAGATGCTTTTGGAACGAGAGGACGTCATTCCTAACCAGACAAACACCAAATATGGCCAGACACCACTCTTGTGGGCAGCTGAGAAAGGGCATGAGGGGGTGGTAAAGATGCTTCTGGAACGAGGGGACGTCAATCCTAACCAGACAGACACCAAATATGGCCAGACACC
>QOVD01000781.1:0-32520 GCA_003521225.1 Tuber microsphaerosporum
GTGTAATTAGAGAATTTTGCCCCCCCCCCCAAAGAGGGAAATTTGAGCCCAAATCTTTGCTCAAGCCTATGTTTGCGTAGTAGGCTATAGCTGAGAGGAAATCTGGTGTTACCCAAGGGATCTTAAGATGATGCAAAAGAGTTTAGAAGCGGGATCTGAGCCGTTGCATTGTGCAATGCTTGTGTTTTCGAGGGTAAAAGGCAAATCATCGGGGCGATTATTACAGACGATTCCTGGTTCAATTCTGTTGTACATTAGATACTTTGATATTATCATTTTAACCTCAATGGCAAGTTTAATATATTCATCACTTCTTACCCCAGCCACAAATATTTCTACAACTAGAAAAGATAAAACCTCCAAAAATACCTACAGTATGACATAAATTAAACCCAGGATCTGTTATTACAATCATCCTTATGATTGGCCTTCTACTTTTTCCGATAGCGACATGACAAAATGCAATAGCTCAGGTCCACCTTCTAAACGCTTTGCACTGTAGACTGTTGTTCGTGTCGAAGTGTGCATTGTCTATCCAAGTTATTTGGCTTGTCAGGGTTGATGCCGTCCCGGCCGAGGAGCACTTTCACAACTCCGTCCTGCCCATTTCAGACAGCTAGAAAGAGTGGTGTTTGGCTGTCATCATCTGGCTGATTGGGGTTGATGTCATCCCGCCCGAGTAGTATTTCCACCACTCCCTCGTGCCCACTGCAGGCAGCTAGAAAGAGTGGTGTTTGGCCGTCATCATCTGGCTGGTTGGGGTCGATGTCATCCCGCCCGAGTAGTATTTGCACCACTCCCTCGTGCCCATTGAAGGCAGCTAGCACGAGCGGTGTTTCGCCTTCCTCACCTGGCTTGTTGGGGTCGATGTCATCCCGGCTGAGTAGTATTTTCACCAGTTCCTCGTGCTCATCCTCAGCAGCCCACGCAAGAGGCGTATTGCCCATTCTGTCTTTTAGTGGATATGCGGCTATTGCAGTGTTCAAACAACCTTGGGGCATACAATTTCGCCGAATCAGAAATGTCCTTATTTGTGTGGATTCCGCAGTATAATATACAAAAGAAAATTCGAGAAGGGGTGTGCTAGAGGTCAAGAGGGAAGGCGCGTCGCAACTTATGAAAGGGTAGGTGCTTTAGATCGAGAGGGGTCCAGGTCAAGACGGAGTCTCAGGTGAATCGATAAGGGACAAGTAGAAGGTTACACAATCAGGGAAACCGCGATAAAAGAGGAAATAAGGGGATGAGAAAAGAAAGAGTGTGCTCGTTGTTCGATGTGAGTACAGAGAAGGGAAACTAGACAAATGAAATTAAATTCAGCTTGTGAGGGTCAACTAATTTTGGTTGGGCATCACACATTACTAGAAGCCAGTCCCCCCAGGGCACCAAACCTAGCCACCAATTCATCACTATGCTCCAACTTGACATACCAGAATCCATGCCATAGTTTCCTCACAAATGTTTGTGCAACTACGCTCCCTCATATATGTGCCCCCCGATATTCATCCTCTCAAATCAGCTAATACAACAACCTGTTGCTTCTTGGATTATTCTACTATGACAGGCAATGTCCTCCATCTGCCAGTGGCTGTGAACACCACATAGAGTCCTAATCCTGACCTGAGCCTAAGTAGATTGCCATAAAAAAAGGAAGAAAATGTAGTAGGAAGGAGTTGGAGGAGAAAAGGGTATTCCAACTCATTTTTAAGTTGATGTTGTGCAGCACTGCAGTCCCTTCATTCCCTTCCATCAAACCCAGATACAAAACCAATCGCCATCACCCCCTAGTTAATAACTTCCTTCTAAGTCATGTTTTACAAGCGCCAGTAATACTTGAAGCTTTGGGCCTGTTTAGATGGCTCAGTACCATTTAGTTCCCCCATACATATCGCGCTGCTCCTTCCATTTTATAACTGAGAGAGCGCTCTGTTCACAGCAGACACGGTTGCTCAATTGAATGGTTCCATTTTTCCCGAGCAGGCCTTTATATTTTTCCCTCTATATCTAAACAACACACATTTACACGCCAAAGGGAGTGGTAAGGGGACAATAGGAATTTTTTAAAAAATAAAGGAACAATAAATGCGAAAAGAGGATTTAAACACAGAAAACAAAAATTAATTCAGATATAATGGAAATTTAATCCACGCTGACTTATCTCAATACAACAGAAATAGCACTCTACTAATACAAGACTCTAGGGTTTTAAACGAGGACCCACAAATGCTGACTTGAATCCATAAGAAAAATCCGGATTGAGGGCTGGACCGGTATGTGATTGATATGTGAATTCTCATTGTGTATGATTGCGCCTGCGTTCCACCAAGAAAATAAACCAAGTTAGGTTACAACATCAGGGATACTCTGGAACAAACGGTAAGACGGTAATTACGATAAGGCAGTATTTTAAGGAGCAAGAGAGGATGGAGCCGGGGTGAAAACGGAGAGGTCGTGGTAACAGCAAAGGGGTTTATGGAACTGTTCATGTCCTTGCGAAAAATGGAGTAAAGTTTGCTAGTATCGTACGGTATTCGAAAGTGGTAACGAGGGCGGTGTCTCCTCACACTTAGTTCTTGTGGGCGCTAGCAGTTAGAGGCTGTAGTAGAGCTATAACTGGCCCGTGGCCATTTCTAGCCGCACACGAGAGTGCGGTTTCGCCCAGATTATCTGGCTTGTTGGCGTTGACCTCGTCCCGCCCTAGTAGCATTCTCACCACGTCCTCGTACCCATTCAAAGCAGCCTGGTAAAGTGGAGTTTGGCCCTCCGTGTCTGATGTGTCAGGGTTGACATCGTCTCGTCCGAGTAGCATTTTTACCACTCCCTCATACCCGTTCGCAGCAGCTAACCAGAGAGGTGTTCTTTTGTCCTTATCTGGTGTGTTGGGGTTGACATCGTCTTGCCCAAGTAACATTTTCACCACTCCCTCATGCCCGTTCGCAGCAGCTAACCAGAAAGGGGTTCTTTTGTCCTTATCTGGTGTGTTGGGGTTGACATCGTCCCGCCCAAGTAGCATTTTCACCACTCCTACTTTCCCATCCCAAGCAGCCCACCAGAATGGTGTTCGGTCGTCGTTATCTGGCTTGTTGGGGTCAACGTCGTCCCGTCCAAGTAGCATTTCTACCACCCCTTCGCGGCCATTTCTAGCAGCACACGAGAGTGGTGTTTGGCCGTAGTTATCTGGCTTGTCGGGGTTGACATCGTCCCGTCTGAGTAGCATTTTAACAACTGCCTCGCGTCCACGCCCAGCAGACAACCAGAGCGGTGTTTGCCCATGCTCATTTGGGTTGTCGGGGTTGACGTCAGGCTGTTCGAGTAGTATTTGTACCACCCCCTCGTGGCCATTTCTAGCAGCACACGAGAGTGGTGTTTGGCCGTAATTATCTGGTTTGTCGGAGTTGACGTTGTTGCGTCCAAGCAGCATTTTCACCACTCCTTCGTGCCCAGATTCACTAGCAGAACTGAGTGGTGTTTGGCCACAATCGTTTGGTCTATCGGGGTCGACGTCTTCCCGTCCGAGTAGCATCTTAACTATTCCTTCATAGCCACTGCAAGCAGCCCCCCAGAGTGGTGTATAGCCGCTCGAGTCCGAGTTGTTTGGATTGATGTCGTCCCTTCCAAGCAACATTTTCACCACTTCCTCGTTCCCATTCCAAGCGCCCGACCCGAGAGGCGTTTCGCCGTCCTCACCTGGTTTGTTGGGGTCGAGGTCCTCTCGTCCAAGCAGCATTCTCACAATTCCCACGCGCCCCTGGGAAGCAGCTATAAAGAGTGGTGTTTGGCTATCTTCATCTGATTTGTTGGGGTTGATGTCGTCTCGTCCGAGTAGAATTCTCACAACGCCCTGGTGCCCATTCAGAATAGCTCCCATGAGTGGTGTATCGCCCTCATCATCTGACTTGTCGAGATCGATGCCGTTCCCGCCAAGCAGTAGTTTCACCACTCCCTCGTGTCCATTGCAGGCAGCTAGCAAGAGAGGTGTCTGGCCGGACTCGCCTGCCTTGTTGAGGTCGATCTCTTCCCGGGCAAGTAGTAGCTTCACTACTTCCTCGTGCCCATTCCTAGCGGCCCACCCAAGAGGCGTATTACCCATGCTGTCTTTTTGGTTGATGTCACACCCTTCCACCTCTACCCAACAAGCTACAATGCGACCAATCCCGGGACGGATGCCCGGTGTCGAGTATTAAACTGGAGAACCTTATCGGGGTAAATGCGGTAAACCTTCGGCTCCCACACTTTCAAGAGGACTTTAGTGGATATGCTGCTATTTCAGTTGTCAAACAACCTCAGGGCAAGCAATTTCGCGGAATCTTGAATGTCCTTATTTGTGTGGATTCCGCAACATACAGTTGAAAATTCGAGAAAAGGTGCGTATTTTAGATGGAGAGAGGGACTTGTCAAGGGAGAGTCTGAGGTAAATCGATAAGGCACAGCCAGAAGGTCACGCGGTGAGGGGAACCACGATAAAAGAGGATCGAAGGCGATAGCAAAAGCAAGAGTGTGCTTGTTGTTCGATGTAAGTACAGAGAAGGGAAACTAGACGAATAAAATTTAATTCAGCTTGTGGTGGTCAACTAATTTTGGCGGGGCAGCCATCACACATCACTAGAAGCCAGTCCCCTCAGGACACCAAACCTAGCCACCATCTCATCACTATACCCTAACCTGACATTCCACAATAGGATTACTCCATCACCGTTAACCCCCTTGCGAATTCAGATAACTTTGCAGGTTTCCGCAACGGTCGAGTGAGTTGTACCAAAAAGCTCTGTATTATTCCAGAGGTGCTCGTAAAGGGATAAAGTGGATTGCAAGACTATGAAACCCCCCTGCCAGCAGCCACGAGTCTTTAGCGCCAGGAGATCAATATCCCAATTTTTTGGAAATGCCCACAGCGGTCCACACATGCAAGGACCAGTGGAATGCGTAAACGTTGGAACTTTTTCTTTTCTCATGAAATATCCTTCCTTCTTGCCCCGCTTCTCTTTTCTCAAGCAATCCCACTGCTAAACTCCTGAATACAAGGAATATCAGAGAACGACGTGAATGGGTGAAGGAAGTATCCAGAAAGTAATTGTCCTCCAGGAAATATGTTTTGAAAACTAAGAAATCTTCTAAAATATCTATAAATAAAACAGACCACCATCGGAAGCAACATTGCCTATCGTAGAATTGCATGGTAAACTTTCCCTTTTAAGAAAAAAAGGAGCAAATACTAAGGCCTGAAAGGGGGATAATGTGAGTGATAGTTGATGTTAGCGGATTTCACTTTCTTTTTTTTAGCCATCTTCCACTATTATACAAACCCTAGCCATCAAACCTGACTACAATCGTAACAGGAGTGTGGTGGATGGAGGCCAGATATGATTGGGCTTCGCCCAACCAAATTGCCTGCAGCTCCTGATACTACCCATGTCATTTCATAAAAACCTCCCGCCCCATCATTGGCTCCACTTTCAGCACTATTGCAGTGATACTGTGGTTACACCGGAGGACAAAAGTGCATGAGTTTTCGTACAAGGCAACCATCGCCAAAAAAAATCACCCCAACACCAACAAGGCCAAAATCCAACCTAGTGCCAGCAACACAACATACCGGCGAATGCTAAAGAAAGAATACTGATAAGGCTGCAGAGACCTTACCTTAGCTTGTATAAACGTACTCTTCTAGGCCGAGAAATAGTGGAAATAGATGCACCACAAAGCAAGTCTCCTCCAGAGAGCTAGTTAAGTTACCCGGCAGGCCCGTCAACTGATTGTATGTGATGGATCTTGGGCTCCACATTCCTAGCCCGACCCCCATTTTTACCAGAAGAAATTGCTAGTTCTAAGAGAGACTTGACTTAAGCATGCAGAGACACTATGAAGTGGTTCATAGAGGCATGGTGGTGGTGCTCTGTGCTTTGTGTGCTTTATTTCGGTGTGTTTTTTCGATGGTCGCACTGCGGAAAAACTCATGCACTTCTGTCCTCCGGTGTATGATACTCAGTTTCTGCGACCCAATCTCAAATTTTAGGGCGTGTGGCAGTACAGAGGGCTTTAAAGCACGCTCCCGGTGCCAGATCCATCAAAGTGGGCATGCAAAGCCTCACACTCTCCGCTCTGCCCCTTCATCCAACCCCCGTTGCACAATCCGGTGCCACTAAGCATCCCCTGGCCTGAACCCAGCTGTCATTAGCGCATTTTGGACACCCCCTGGATAGGACAATTCCAGCTTAAAGTTTGGCTTGGGCTAAAGTTTGCGTAGTAGGGATGGCTGATTGGAAGGTGCAGTGATGGAAGGGATCTCGGTATGATGCAAGAGCGTTTAGAAGCTGCACCTGAACTGTTACTTGTCCCAGGCCATAAGTACCCGAAAACAGGGATTAAAGAAATATATGGCAAAACATCTGTGCGTATCTGAGCGCCCATGCAAATGATCCCCCTCCATTTTCGGGTGCTTATGGCCTGTAACAAGTACATTGTAAAAGGCCTCTACCCCTGAGGGTAAAGGGTAAATCTAGGGATGATTGAGATAGAATATTCTGAGCACAAACCTGGTATACACTACATATTGTTTTTGATATTGTCATTTCAACCCCAAGGATATATTTGATCTCTATGCATCAATTCTTACCCCGACTGCAAAACATTTCTACAACTATAAAAATACAAGTTATCACAAAATTCACCTATAAATTGAATGATATGACGATTATTATTTTAAATAAAATCGTGAAAAATACCTATAGCATGACATGCAGCGCCCGCAGCCGTTCGGTCCGTCCATCTTCAGGGTATGACGGGTCCGACTACAGGTCATAGTCCGTCTTTTTAGGGGTGCTAAGACGGACTACACCTAGGAAGGTTAGGACCGGATGGACTGTACTTGTAAGGGACTGTAGTCCTAGCACTTGGACCTCCGGCACAGCTGGAGTTGAAATCATGCATCTCCGAATCACTCAATATAGCATCATGGGGCATCATTCGTGCCGTCCCCGGCGGTCCCTCACTATCTCCAGCCGTCCTCCACAATGCCCAGCCGTCCCCAGCCGCCCCCTTCCGTCTTCCATCATCCCCTGCGGTCCCCTCTACCTTAATCACACATTTCTCACCCCGCCGCCCGTCCCAAGGACGGCAGCCCCGCAATTTGACCGGACGGAATACACACAGCAGTCCCGTCCAGGACCCTCGGCAGTCCCCCCGGACGGTTGGGAACACTGATAACATGAATTGAATCCAGTATCTGCTATTATAATCATTCCTATGATCACCCTCCTACCTTTGCTGATAGAGACATCTCACAGTGCCACGGAGCAGGTCCACCTCCTGCACACTTTGCACTGTAAAGGGTGAGAGGTGTTGAGGTGTACGTCGCCTATGAATCTCTGCTAACTAATGGCTACTACGCAAGAGAACTAAGAGAAAACCTCTATATCAATATTGGTAACCCTATACATCCGTTCGTGCCCTAGCGCGCTCGCGAACCTCCGCAGTAGGGTTCTCCCTCATCAGTTTTCTCCCCGATATCTGCTCTCCCTCAAAGTTTCCAATACCACAATGAACCACCGCTGGGATTATCCTGCAATCAAAGGCAAAGTCCTCCTGCCAGCTCGGAACATCACATGAGTTTTTGATGCCTGGCCTAAGCATGAGTAGAATGCCATAAGAAAATACAGTAGGAAAAAGGAGCCCCGAAGAGGATAGGATTTCCCAATTTGTTCGTAAGTCGATATTGTGCAGTACTGCAGACCCTTCGATCACTTGAAGTGTAGAGGAGATGGAGGGTGAGGATCAGGAAGAGCAATTGGTGCTCTGCTCATACCGGTACGCTCGTCTTGGCCGTTAGTCTAGCTAGATGAGCGCGACTGAAGTCGTGGAAGATACCCCTCCTATCTTTCCTATGGGGTGTGCAAGTTCCAAGCAAATCCTATCACTCTACCCTCTCTTCCCGCACTTTAGTATACATGAGGGAGGCCCTTACGGCCAAACGATGCAGGGATTACGACAATAGCTATTAAGCTCCGTTAGCAGCCTTCGTAGCGCATTGAGGAGACCAAGGTGAGTGTGGGTGGATTGAAGAAAGTAGACAAGCGTAGGCTGAGTATTGCTATCCAAATCGAACACTTTACTAGTGATCTGTGTTTAGGATAGTGGACGAAGTGCCCAGTCACATAGCGAGTTTCACGATTTTATACAATACCTATAATCTATAGAATGGATCAACCTCTCAGCTGAAGGAATCCCTATTGCATTGATTCTCCTTTATGGCAAAACTAAAGGGTCATTTATAGCCTTCTAACTTGAGCAAATTGCATGTCTTACTGGTAATCTTTGTTTAAGATAGCGGATGCAGGGCCTAGTCGCATAGAGTTTCACGATTTTATACACTACCTCTAGAATGTGTCAATTCCTTAGCTAAAGGAGTCCCTAATGCATTAATTTTGCTTTAGTATCATACCTAGACTAAAAAGTCATTTATCGCCTTCTAGCTTGATCTTTAATCCCACCCAGGCGAACTGTGGCAAATAGGCAAGATCTTTGTTAAACCATGTATACAAGCTAACTTCTACGTCGGTTTCCACAGTGTCAGAAGTACTTGCACTTTACTGTTTTTTTCCTCCATATCCAGATAACCCTCACCTAGACTTTTCAGAAAAAAGGAAACGGGAAAAAGAGGGTTTTTGGAAAAAAATAATGGGGCAATAAAATGTGAAAACAGGATTAAGATCAAGGGAACAACAATGAAGGCATTAGTAAGATGGAAATTCCAAGCGACGCTGACCTTTTCCAATGCAGTAGAAATAGCTCTCCATTAACGCCAGACTCTAGGTTTTAAATGGATGATCACAAATGCGGATTTGGCTCCATAAGAAAAATCCGGATAGAGGGCTGGGCGGGTATGTGATAGATATGTGCGTTCCCATTGCGTATGATTTCCTTCCATCAAGAAAACAAAGAAGACAAGAATCAAGCTAGGATACCGTGGCCAGCATATTCCGGAAGGAAAGGTGAGATAGCAATTGTATCAAGGTAGTGTTCTAAGACGCAGGATAAGATAGAGTAGGGGTGAGAGGGGAGAGGCGGTGGTAGCGACAAACACATTTATGGAAGTGTTCCAGCCCTCGAGAAAATGGCCTATAGATTGTTAGCAGGGTATCCGAAGGAGGTAGCGAGGGCGATGTCTCTTTAGGCTTAGTCTGTGCTATAGGCGGCGGCAGCTGTTGGAGGTTGTAGTAGAGCTATCACTCACATGTGGCCATTTCTAGCGACACAAGAGAGTGGTGTTTGACCCTTTTTATCTGGCTTATCTGGGTTGACGTCGTCCCGTCCGAGTAGTATTCTCACCACGTCCTCGTGCCCATTCAAAGCAGCGCAATAGAGTGGCGTTCGACCATTCTTGTCTGCTGGATCGGGGTTCACAGTAGCATTTTCACCACTCCTCGTGCCCACCCCAAGCCGCTACAGCTAGTGGTGTTTGGTCGTACATATTTGATTTATTGGGGTTAACGTCATCCCATCCGAATAGCATTTCCACCATCCCACCATGTCCATTGCGGGCAGCTAGCAAGAGTGGTGATTCGCTATCCTCATCTACCTTTTCGGGGTCGATGTCGTCTCGTGCGAGTAGCATTTTCACCACCGCCTCACGCCCCTGGCGAGCGGCTGCCAGGAGCGGTGTTTGGCCGTCCGCATCTGACCAGTCAGGGTTGATGTCATCTCGTCTGAGTAGTATTTTCACAACTCCCTCGTGCCTACTATAAATAGCTCGGAAGAGTGGGGTTTCGTCGTCCCCATCTGGCTTGTTGGGGTCGATGTCTTCCCGGCCAAGTAGTAATTTCACTACTTCCTCGTGCCCATTCCCAGCAGCCCACCCAGGAGGCGTATCACCCATGCTTTCTTTTTGGTTGATGTCATAGCCTTCCCCCACTACCAAACAGGCTACAATCTGATAAATCCCAAAGTTGGATGCGCGGCGCAGACCATTGAACAGGGAAAGCTTATTGGAATGGATACGGTAAACACTTGGTTTCTTTCAAGAGGATTCCAGCGGATATGCGCCTATCGCAGTCGTCAAACTTCCGCGCAAGCAATTCTGCGGAATCTGAAACGTCCTTTTTTGTGTTGGTTCCCCAATATCGAGAAGAAAATTCGAGCAAGGGTGTGCGCCGGAGGCCGAGAGGGAGGACGCGTTGGGGATCGGGGGAGGGACCGGTCGAGAGAGCCTCAACCTGCTGCGGATTCAGACAACTTAAGCAGGTTTCTGCGGTTGTTGGGTGAGCTGTACTGTACTGTGCCAAAAGGCTCGGGACGACCCCGGAGGTGCTGGTGAAGGGTGAAGTAAATCGGCCAGACAATGGAGGTTTGCTTGTCCCCAATAGTAAGCCCTTGGCAACAAGCGAGCAATGTCCCCATCGAAGCTACACTGTGGCTATCGAGACTCTGTTATCTTGACTGCCAGGGCGGGGTGAAGTTCAGTGGGCTTCAACGCTCGTCCCCGGCGCGAGTGTACGAGAGCCGCATCAGAACGGCCATGCCAAGCCTCGCTTCCTCAGCACATCAATTTAATCCGTTTATCCGACCTCCTCGTTGCACAATGCCGACACCGAGGTGTGTCAAATAAACGCGAACACCCCGTGTCACAACCAAAGTGCCGGTGCCTCAACTAAAATCTACGAGGCATTTCCTTCCCTCAGAACCCCAACCCCAAGATCAAAACAAAAGCAAAACAGGACAGCAAATTTTCCACCTATAACAGCACCTAAGGTTATGTATTTTTTTTCTTATTTTTATTTTTGTTAGAGAGACTAGAATTACACTTGGATTATTAGAGAGCTTAGTTGAGGAGTACTTTACTCGAGTACTTGCGACATGGGCTTATTTGACACTTTTTCAGTGTCAATGTCCCAGGGCTCTCATAACCAGATACCGGTCAACGGGTAACCTAAATGGTGATCCAAAATTTAAAGATAGGAGGCAGCCGCGCAAATCTCTAGCCACCAGCTCTGAAAGAAATTGCCCATGTAGTTGACACCCTTCATGAACAGTACTATACTCGAGTAAAGTTACTATGATACCCTGGAGCATAAACCAAACAATTAATAATATTGGCCGCGGCGATTAGTTCACCCTCTTACCTTTTCATTGCTAAAAAAACTTTTTGCCCATCCCGCTGATTCTGGTTAATCTCATAGCATGATTCTTTGTTTGGCGGGTTGATATAAAAATCCCAGTCTGTCGTTAGCTAGTATCTCTATAAATTTCTTATTCATCGCGTTCCCATGTTCAGCTTACACTCTCCTTACCATGGCATTGCTCTCTCTTCTTGGACACTTGGTTCTTCCTTTAGGGTAGTAAGAAAGTCGAACTTGAATCCTATGGATTAATCTACAGGTGTTATCCTGATTTATTAATAAATTAGTGGGAAAGGGTATAACAACCCGCGATTCGAAGCATGGCAGCCATCCTGGGGAAGCATGATAGCAATATAATAGGTTTAGTAATACAGAAATTGGAGGGTGTTAGAATACGTAACACCGGGACCTTACGCCCTGCTAGTTTGATAAGGTGTGTACTCATGGAGTTTGGTGCAGAGGGAGGGATAGAGGGAGATGAAGTACAGGTAAGGGCAAAATAATCTGCAGATTCACATTGGCTTTCTTGGACTTCATAGAGAGTGTTTTATCCGCTAATTCAAACCTCGGCTTCAGTTAAGGGCCAGGTAGAGAGGTGTTTATATGCTGGTTGCTCGGGTTGAGGTGTGGGTTTGCCGATCCCCGCGGCCTACGTTTATGATAGTTCTAACTTATCGTTTGCTGTATGGTAAGGATCTTCCTGATGTGCGGTGTAATTGCGTATACCTACCGTAGGGAGTTGTGCTATGAGTTGTGGACCACCGGTACTGATGGACTCAATTTATATAGATGCTTTCTTTACATGTGCGCGGATTTCCACCGACAATTTGCTTTCTTAGCAAGTGTGTGGTTTCCGCTCTTCTTGGGACCATCGCTTTCCGATTTCTCCAAAAGAAATCGAATCCAGGAAGGGGCTTCTTCCAGTCGTCTTCTCATTGCATAAATTATATAACACAAGCCCGAAGGTTTACATAGAGTACGATCTGATACATACTGTTAGTCGGGGCAGTGTAAAAAAACGGCTTAGATCTTGATGGAGATGTAAGAGTGGAAAGGGGAAAGATTTATCCAGGTGTACTGAGGAAAAGAAAGCTTCAATTCAGGTTTTTAAGTATACAATTAGGTCCGGGAATGGCGAGGAGGATTTACAACAAGAAAACAACAATAAAAGTGTGTATGATGTAAATTTCAGGCCACACCAGCATACTTTGGCAGAGTATAAATAGCCCTCTATTAACACTCAACTATAGATTTTTTGAAATAAGAGCTCACAAATACTAACTTGGTTCAATGAGAAAAATGGGGATTGAAGGTTGGGCGAGTATGTGATAGATAGGGTGTATTCCCATTTCGTTTTATTTCCTTCTAGGAAGAAAAAAAGAAGATTAGACTGTGGCACTATGGCAGACTTGCTCCCCAAGGCATCGTAGGACGGAAATTCTCACAAGGCAGTGTTTTAAGTTGCAGGAGCGATGAAGATAGGGCGGGGATGGGAAGAAGAAGGCAGGGCGGGTGAGAAATAGGCTTGTGAAACCGTTGAGGGCCTTGCCGAAATAGCGAATAGGCTATCGGTGCGGCGGTAAGGAGGGCGATGCCTCCGTGGGCTTAGGCCGCGCGATGGGCAGCAGATGTTGGAGATTGTAGTAGAGCAATCACTCCCTTGCGGCAACTCAAAGTTGCAATCATGAGCAGTGTTTCATAGCACTAATCAGACTTGTTAGGGTCGACGTCGTCCCGTCCGAGTAGCATTTCCACCACTCCCTCACACTCACAGTGAGTAGCTTACCAGAGTGGTGTTCAGTAGTCCTCAGCTGGCTGGTCAGGGTTGACCTCGCCCCGTCCGAGTAGAATTTTCACTGGTCCCGGGTGGCTAGCAAATGGCTGTGATAGCTTGTGGTTTTTCAATCACCTATCCTTACAGGGGGATGAGATTCAGGACCTAGGTTCTATATTATGGGTTAACCCTCGTGCTTTTTCATTTCTAGAGAGCCTTTCTGCCATTCCCCTCATTCTGATTGACCTCATGACATGTTTTTTTGACGAGCTGATATAAATATTAATCCCTCGTTAACATCTCCATAGATTTCCTTATTCATTGCGTTCCCACTTTCGGCTTACGCTCTCGTCACCATTGCCTTACTCTCTCGTTTTCAACATTAAGCTGTTCCTTTAGGGAGGTAAGATGGCCAAACTTGAATCCTGTCTTATGGAATAATCTACAAGTGTTATCTTAATTGATTAATAGGTTGGTGGGGAAAGGGATAAGAATTCCCGATCAGAAGCACGGTAGCCATCCCAGGGAAGTGGCAATATGATAGGTTTGATACTAGGGAGATTGGGTGTTGATATCTACAGCATCGGCACCCTACAAGTTCCATTAGGCGCAGCCAAAACTTAGCGTGAAAGGAGGAATAAGATAATATAAACTACCGGTAGGGATAAGATAACCTAGGCCTTAGCATTAGCTTTCTTAAAGTTCATGAAAAGCGTCTTTCCCTCTAAATCAAATCTCGGCTCTCGTCAAGGGCTGAGTAGAGGGGTGTTTATATACTGGTTGCTCTTGTTTGGTGTGGGTTGCCGTTCCCTGCTGCCTGGGTTTATGTTATAGTTCCCTCGTTAGTTGTCTGATAGGGGTCTTGCCGATAGGAGGCGTAGTTGTGTACTCGAGTACTCTTATGATAAGGATGTGCGCTGTAAGTTGTGGACCACCAGTACTGGCGGACTCCTGAATTTATATAAATGCTTTATTTACATGTGCGCAGATTTGCACTGACAACTCGCTTTTTTTTGAGCATGGCCCGATTTCTTCTCTCCTCTTTGAGACCATCGCGTTTCTCCAAAAAAAAAATCGAATCAAGGAAGCGGCTTCTCGTCACCTCACTACATAAATCATAACACAAACCCGAAGCTTTTCATGGAGGACGATCCGATACACACCATCAGCCGGGCTAGTGTTAAAAATAATAGACTTAGACTTTAATGGAGATATAAGGAGAAGGAGAAGGGTTTACACAGGCGTACAGAGGAAAAGAATACCCCAATTCAGGGTTTTAAGTACACAATTAGCCCCAAACATTGCAAGGAACATTACAAGAAAACAACAACCAAAGTGAGGGTGATTGAAACTTCGAGCCACACTAGCTTATTTCGGCAGAGCAGAGATAACCCTCCATTAACACTAAACTCAAGATTTTTTAAACAGAAGTTCACAAATTCTAACTTGACTCCATAAGAAAAATGGGGATCGAGGGTAGGACGGGCATGTGATAGAAATGCGCATTTCCATTGGCTATGCCCTCCTTCCGGCAATAAAAATTAAAAGTTAGACTGTGGTGCGATGGCAGACTTACTGCCGAAGGAAATGTAGAACGACAATTACCACAAGGCAGTGTTTTAAATTGCAGGAGAATATGAAGATAGGGCGGGAGTGGGAGGAAAAAGGCAGGGGCGGCGACAAACAGGGCTACTGAAGCTGTTGCGGCCCTTGCCGTACTTATCCGGCTTGTTAGGGTCGTCGCCGTCCGGCCCGAGCAGTAATTTCACCACTCCCTCGTGCTCATCCGGGCTGACCATGAGAGTGGTTTTGCCGCCCTTATCTAACTTGTTGGGGCAACGTCATCCCGCCCAAGTAGCATTTCGTCCAAGTAGCATTTACACCAACAGCTCGTGCCTGTTGCTGGCAGCACAGCTGAGCCCTCTTCACCTGGCCGGGAGGGGTTGACGCCGTCCCGTCTGAGTAATATTTTTACCACTCCCTCGTGCCCCTTTTCAGTAGCACAACAGAGTGGTGTTCGGCCGTCCTCATCCGGTTGGTCGGGGTTGGCGTCGCCCCGTCCGAGTAGTATTTTCACTAGTCCCTCGTGCCCCTTATAGGCAGCCCACCAGAGCGGCGTTCGGCCGCGATCATCTAGCTTGTCCGGGTTGATATCGTCCCGTCCAAGTAGCATTTTCGCCACTCCCTCCTCCCCCACGCAAGCAGCGAGCAAGAGTGGTGTTTGGCCGTGCTCATCTGACTTGTTGGGGTTGACGTCATCTCGTCCGAGTAGTAATTCTACCATCCCCTCTTCCCCATTCCCAGCAGCCCACCAGAGTGGTGTTTGGCCGAAGTCATCTGGCCTATTAGGGTCGACGTCGTCTCGTCCAAGTAGCATTTTCACCACTCCCTCCTCCCCGAAGCAAGCAGCTAGCAAGAGTGGTGTTTGGCCGTACTCATCTGACTTGTTGGAGTCGACGTCGTCTCGGTCAAGTAGTAACCTCACCACCCCCTCGTGCCCCATTTCAGCAGCACCCAAAAGTGGGGTTCGACCACTACCATCTGGCTTGTTGGGGTCAATGTCTTCCCGGCCAAGTAGTAGCTTCACCACCTCCTGATGCCCATTCCAGGCGGCCAACCCAAGAGGTGTATCACCCATGCCGTCTTTTTGGTTGATATCACAGCCTTCGACCACTACCAACCAAGCTACAATCCGATCAATCTCAAAGATGGATGCGCGGTGCAGACTATTGAACGGGGAAAGTTTATCAAAATGAATAGGGTAAACACTCGATTTCTTTCAAGAGGATTTCAGCGAATACGGGGTTACTGTAGTCGTCAAACAACTTCCGCGCAAGCGATTCTGCAGAATCTGAAACGTTCCTTTTGTGTAGATTCCCCAATGGAAAAGAAAATTTGAGAAAGGGTGTGCGCTGGAGGTTGGGCGGGAGGGCACGTTAGAGACCAAGAAAGAGTGCGTGTTGGAGATCGGGAGAGGGACTAGTCGAGAGAGCCTTAACCTGCCGCGGATTCAGGTAACTTAAGCAGGTTTCTGCAATTGTCGAGTGAGCTGTGCCAAAAGGCTCGGAATGAGCCCGGAGGCGCTCGAGAAGGGTAAAGTGGGCTAGCCAGACAGTGGAAGCCTCCTTGTCCACGATAATAAGCGCTTGGCAGTAGGCGAGCAATGTCCTTATCTAAGCGATTCTGTCACTCAACGTGCGTTCACATCAAAACAGCTATGCCAAGCCTCGCTTTCTCCGCGCCAACTGATAGCTGTTTATCCGACCCCACGCTGCACAATAAGGGGGGTTTGGCACGGCTGAGTTTTTTCCCAAACCGCAAGTTACAGTGAAAAAGAGAAAATTAGTAATCAGTGGAAGAGGTTAATTTCAAGTAAAGTGAACTTAATATGATGACAGTAAGCAGAACCTATGTTAAAATATAATTTATTAACTCAATAATATTATTAACCCTCAGAAGCGTTGTTCCCAAACTGTAGTTTGGAAGCCGCTGTTCAGAAACAGAGTTCAGCCAAGCACACAAACCCCCCTAACCGTCGTCGTGCCAAACAGCCCCTAAGTTGCTGCCGTAACGACTGAGAGCCTGTTTGGCAATAACGGGACCATTCCGTTCGGCGACCGTTTCTACTGTAAAAAGAGCGTTCTTTCCGTTTTGAAACGGAAGGAAAAGGGCCATTTGTATGGGGAACGGAACAGTTGTATCCAAATAGGCTCTAAGTTGATAGAGGCCGTTGCCAAGGAAGCGGCTCTCAAGGTTCTGGGAGAGTGCTCGAGCACCAAAGTGTCAGATAAGCACCACTTGGCAACCAGACTGCCGACGCCTGAACCGATATCTGCACCAGCATTTACAAGTTCCCGGCATGAAGAACCTGAACCTGCCTGGTGACAGGAAGAGGAGGGCGGTAGTTGTGGAGGATTTGGATGATGTGGAGAGTGTGGTGTCGGAGGTGAGAACGGCTCCTGTAGGGCCAAGAGGGTTGACCGGAGTTAGTAGGGTGGCGGTTGCAGGGAGGAGGGAGGTGCCTTCGGGGCCTAGCCGGTCGTTACCGATTAATTACTTTGGAGTTGGTCGTTATGACCAGGGAAGAGGAAGAGGAGTGGGTCGGGAGGTGATTGGTAGCTATGCAGCACTTGATCCTATCGGTGGCGGTGGCTATCATGATCCCTATGCTGGCCAAGGTAGATGGCGAGAAGGAGGGAGAAGGATGTGAGTGGATCTAAACCGATGACGGCTCGGACAACAAGCTTGTTTTCTATGTTAATGAGAGTGCAATCGATCCGACAGAAATGACCTACCGGGATAACCAGCTATCGGTGCGTAGGGTGAGGGAACCCAAGGGAGTTAAGGGTGGAACCAGATCTGCCAGTGGGGGTAATCTTCCGTTTGTAGCCCAGAAGCGATGGAAGGGAGTTAATTGTTTTTGTGAAATTTTCTGGATGTTTTTTGTTGTTCCGAAATTGTGTATTTTCTTTATTTGAGCATATGACTTGGGGCTCAGGTGAGGTGGTTAGTGAGTGCACGTTGACCTTAACCGTTGAGTATTTACGTCTAACTAGGTTCCAGCAAATGGGTAGGGGTTGATTTCCTAGTTGATTTATGTCCTAGATTGAAAACGGATCTGAGAGCTTGGGTTGAACGGGCCTGAAGAGAATATGGGGAGACAGATTTTTTACGACAGAAAGCCCTGCAGAGATTATTAGTTTGTAGAGTAGCTAGACTAATATGACGAAAAGTTTGATAAAAAAAAAAAAAAAAAAGAACCTGAACACAGAGGCCAGCAAAACAGGGGTGGGGCAAGGGCGAGTTCAGGGATAGAGCAGGGGTTGGAAAGATATCGAGGGACTTTTTTTGGGTGCACTAGTGCGAGATGCAAAGATTTGAATTATCATAGAAAATAGTTAAAAATATAAGAAATATATATATAAAATATAAAAATTGTAGATGATAAAGAAAAATGTGAATTAAAAACAAATAAGAAAAGAAGTAAGAGCTGTTACCAGTGTGTATGACCCCCAGAAGCTGCAAGTACAGCTTGAATGTGTTTGGGCATTGAGTTGATAAAGCATAGTAAATCTAGCTCCAAGGTGTTATGCTATTCCACATTAATGGCATCCATCATACCCTGCTTCCCATCTGGTCGAGGAAGCCATTTGTTTAGCATATCTTTTAAGATATGCCAAACGTTCTCAATGGGATTAAGATCAGGGGAGGATGGAGGCCAGTCAAACTTGAGAAGCCCATACTCTTCTGAAACTCGTTGAGTATGGATTACTCTATGGGCTGAGGGCCCATCCTCCATTAGCCACAAAGGATGGCCTCTACACTAGATCTTGTGATACCAGAAGGGCCAAATGACTGGAGTAAGAACATTGTTCACATAACTGTCAACAGTTATAGTTTCCCAGTTATCTCTCTCTCAAAGAATTAGAGCGCACTTTTTGCCCCCAAGTATGCCACCTCATACCATGATAGAGTTGTTTTTTTGGAAACTTAGTTACCAGGCAATCATTCTCGTACTCTTCCCCTGGCCTCCACGTAATCCAGGTCAGATTCTGTGTACCCGAGAGCCAAATGTAACATTCATCAGTCCAGATGATCTTACGCCAGTTGGCTGTTGTCCAATGCTCACGGGCATGAGAAAAGGTCAATCCGAGGCTTTTCTTCCTCTGGTCGAGGAATGGCTTCTTGTACATAATCCTGTGAGAGTACCCCTCGATCATGAATGCTCTCCTGATGATCCTCTTACAGGCTTCGACTCCACATGCAGCGGTAATCTCTGAAAAGGTCATTCACAGATATGTAGCGCTCATAGTTACAGTAGCAACTCAGAGGCATCAGGTAGGGGTATTGAGGGAAAATGGTCGTCCCTTGGACTGTTTTGGGATTGATGTGTTCTAGCAGATGTTGAAGACTGTTCCACCACTCAGTTGCTAGTCTTCAGCAATCTGTCTAATGGTCCAACCTGCTGAAAAGCAGGGAGTTTTACAATGCATATCGCTACTTATATAATGTGTGCTCATATTTCTCGTGTGGCATCGTTTCTATTTTATAGAAAATCCTTGTTTATTATACAAGTTCTTTGAAATATCTACTTACTAGTCTTCTTTATTATATACATGATCAGACTTGGAGAGTTGAAGGATGGTAGAAAATCTAATTTTCAAAGATACAACATTGTTTACAACTATCGAGTATCCCCTTTTTCCTCTTTTTTTTCATCTTTTTTACTAACTATTTGTAACGACCCTTGAGAACGGTAGCTACAAGTGACCACCTTACATGCCCAGCAGGTATACCGAAGGGTAACCACAGTAGGGAAGGTCCCGTATACAAAGTATACAGCGTAGACTAGGATGAGGACCTAGAAGTCTACTAAGCGAACTATAGCAGCTGGTTGCCTAAGGGCAAGACAGGGTAACCCAAGTAGCGAAAGTGACCTTATTAGATAGGGTAACCTTTCGGAGGAATTATTCTACGGAACTCAAATAAACAATAGGGAGGTTACACGAGACTCCGCGGACACCTTAAGGGGCATCGCGCGGACTTTAAACAGGATTTTACCACATCAGCAAAAAAACCCAGTTTGCATTTTGGTCTTCCTGTGCATCCTGGCTCTTCCTGAAAACCAGTTTACATCCTGAACTTCAGTTTGCATACTGAAGATGAGTTTTCTTCCTGAGAAATATGTAATTTTTCAGAGAGAAACACGCGTTAGCTTATTTTCTAAATAGTAGTTTATTCTAGCTACATGCAAAATTTCAGACCTTCACTGTATCAGATGACTGACCAATCGATAATTGAATTTTTTGATGGCAAAATTTGACTCCCCCACTTTGAACCCCTGCATGTACCCAAAAGAGTAGACTCTAGGAAGTGCCACTAAGTGCATTTAAGTTGAAATCAGCCACTAGCGAGCAGGCCAAAAGTTAGTTTCCAGGATGCACAGGAAGATAGTTTCCATATATTCAGGATGCAAACAGGGGTCTCAGAATGCACAGAATGCAGTAAAAAGTACACTTTTTGTTTTTGCTGATGCAATAACAGGGTAAAGTTACCCTACCTTGGAAATCGTGTTAGCCTACCTTTGGGTCCCAGTTACCCTACCTTGAGATCCTGTTACCCGACCTTGATCAGTGGAGCCATACCGGGACTTTGATAAAAATATCCCAAAAGGAGTCCGGGGTTAGATGTTTGTGGTGCCGCTTGTGCCTTAAGCATACCGGACCTTGGTATGGCTATAGAAGAGGTTATGGCCAGTTGGTAACTCAACTCGACTGTCCAACACCCTACTCTGGCCCCGATCTTAGGACTTTATACACATAGCAAACATATAGGTAGTTGAGAAACTCCACAGAAAATCGGAGGTTTGAAGGAGCTCTCACAACACCGTATACGTCGTCGCCGTCCAGCCGACCGAAAGCTTTTCGCAGGATATATAGGGGAGATGTGGGTGACCGCCCAAAGGGAGGTCGTCTACTTTGGTGCAATTAGACACCTGATAGGTATAGGGAACCTTGTACTAGCCCGCGGGTAGTATAGGAGTCCACCAGAAGGTGTATCGGGAGTTTCAGGGACAATCAGGATTGCTCCCGGAACTGACTCCATAGTGCGTCTGTGCCAACCCCAAGTAGTATACCATGTGTGAGGGAAGTAATTGGACTCTAGAAGCATTAGTCTAATCACGGTAAAGATAGTAAATATTGGATTGGTTCCGGGTAGCGCCCGTGGAAGCCAACACAATAATACATCTCACCGGGGGAGCTGAGTAGTTAATCAAAAATAGTATGTGCATACAGTAGAAACAAATAACTACGAAGCTTGCACAAAGACAACAATGCTGATGTGCCAGTGAGTCTGACCGACATATAGTCCAGATGTTGACAATACAGTTCGCTACTGGGATGTCAGCGATCGTAAGAGGTTTTCTCTCATGCGGTTGTATTGGAGATGTATCGTGGAAACCACTTCCGGTTCGTGCATTTAACTATGTCTGAGCTATCTGACATCTCCGAAGGTTTATTCTGACGGAGAGGGTGTCTAGGATTATCCTGAGCTGAGCAGGATGCTTGTGAGAGGTCAGGGTAGTGATGGTGTGTTACTTGGCTCTATATCTATATCTACTACGTATAAGCGAAGAACACCCTACCCTGAAAACCATCGATCCTCGAAAAGAACTTGAATTGAGTAAAGCTTTCAGGCTTAACGATATTAAGGTTTACCGCTTGATTCTTTTATTAAACTTCACATTTATCTTTATTATATTTAGAGACTTTGGTGCGGTCGCAACCATAGGATCCATCTTCCTATAGGGTGCCCCCATTACACTATTCTAGTTATATACAAGGTATGTTTAGTCTCCTTGGCTGCATGTCCTGTCCTGTGCAATGATACCTGTATTCAGGTTCTTCATGCCAGGAACCTGTACAGTCTTCACTATTCCCGTGACGAAACTAGGCCAGTGACAAACAGGGGTATGGGAAATAGCAAACCCTAACACATAGTAACCACACCTCAAGATTTCTCATCTCTCTCTATTAAGCACTCTTTCTCCACTCACCACCTTCTTTTCATAAACAATCTTCTCTTGTATTTGATCATCAAGGGAGTTTTAAAGGTAAGTATTTTTAATATTTTAATTTCCTAAATGTATAATCATATACTAACTAATTACAGAGTCTTTCATCAGAGTTCAATCCACAAAACGGCTAGCTCACTAGCAGTATCTCATCTACTCTCTACCTTAATACCATCAATCACAATGCTACCTGTGTCAACTCTGTCACTTTCAGGTAATTGGTTAAGTTGGTTACTAGTGCCTTCAACATGTGGTTGGGCATTACTGGTAATGGTCTTCTTATAAGAGAATCTTTGCGAGATTGAAGACTTCGTTTGGGGTTTTTTGGCTTTAGCATCTTTCTCATCTCGACAGCGAGTGTGATCTGAAAAACCTCTCCTGACTTCAAAATACAAGCTGCATTGCTATTCAGAGAGTGCCTGTCAGATTTGCCCTTGTCTGACAATCGGTATACTGCATTAACAGGTTACATTTAGAATGGTGCTAATGGGAAGGATTGATATGTGGCGTAATTTTAAGGGAGTGGCAAATTAAGCGAATATCAAAAGAGAGTACACATGATAGTTCATGTGGGCAAAGCAAGTTTTTTTTTTTTTTTTTTTTTTTTTTTTTTTTTTTTTTTTTTTTATCTCAAGTATATTTGTTTTACTCTACGAGGTACAAAAACTACATGCAGCATCAGCTATGGCAGAAAAAAACCTCAACAATCCAACCCGGCGCCAGTGGAAACAGCCATCATCCCAAGACCCTCTGGTGTGGGCCCAACCGCACAATCCCGCAGACAAGAAAGAATGCCTAAGTTGACTAGCTGAAGTGGGCGACAAAGAATATCCCTCAAACCTTATGAGCAGGAAACAACAGGAGAACCACTTGCCGTAAACTCCTCCCCCCTAAAAATCAAAAACCCCCTGCTTCCGCAGGTAAACAAGGAGTGTAATGTCTAACCAATACAAGCGAAAGGAAAGACAAACAAGGATACCCATAAGAAAGAAAATCCAAATGAGACATAGAGTAGAAAGCTAAACTAACAATTACAAAAGAGGGCCGGCCATCACCCTGTAGAATAATGGAGCAATTATAACACATGTAACCTGCTTATAAGTATCATGAGATTCCCAGAGGGAGATCCGGCGATACTGAAATGACAGGGGGAGAAGCTTCGATGGAATCTCTGCAAGAGATATAATAAAGAATAGGAACTAATAGAGTGACCTTTCAACTTGTAGTATATTAAAGAAGAGTGTCCTGTGAGGCTTGAGAGTTCGAATCCTTAGGGAATCTCGAACTCTTTAAATACAAAATAAAACATAAACAAATATCCTGTCCAACATCAAAACTCTAAGCTACACTACATAAGGTAGCAAAACAATTTAGCCCTGAAACAAAAACTAGAAGCAACTGGATATAACTAATAAAACAAGTAATGGAATCAAACAAGCAAAGGATCGCTACTGATGTACTAATCTAGTAGTACATAGTAGGAAGCGTAGGGTATCCTAATTTGGTACAAGGAATGAAGGGTGCTAATAAGCGAAATAGGAAAAGTACTACACAATAGACAACTATAACAAATGGAGAAGGTACAAGGTAAGAAATGCGCGCTACTAATGGAATCCCAAATAGGCAATATCCAACGTCGGTACAATGAGTAGTCTCAATAATTGTAGATTCCATTACAACACAAAAGAGACTGGAGACAATTACAACCACCAAGGCATTAAGCTGGACTGAGGAGACAGTGCAATACTACAATTCTCTGTAACCGAGTAATACGACCGTGGGGAGCCAGTGGGGGGAGTTGAGCCACCAGGAAGTAAGGGTACCAGCCAAATGGAGGGATCGGGCCCAACCATGTAAGTGGAGGGCGCCGACGTGATGTGGATGTGGCTGTAACCGAGCCATAGGACGAACGAGAGGATGTGGGGAGGGGGTGGAAGGCAAATAATTCATTAGAAACAACCAACACACAGGCTATACCCGAATGGTTTCTGACAGAGAGACAACAGCAGGTACCGCAAAGTTACTAACCCAAGCTTTCCCCAGCGAGGGACGAGCTATCAGGCCAAGGGAGTACTTCCACCGAGGTCCGGACACCATAATGCCGACTGTAATTGTAGAAAGGAGTAAAGCCAACTGGGGGCAATCACTAAGCGAGGCCGAGCGAAAGCAGGATGAGGAGAGGGGGTGAGAGGAGCCTTCAAACAACCTCTAGGACAAGGCTTTCTCAAGGCGAGGCCATAGTAGCAGAAGAAGAAGGGAGGGTGTCATCACCCTCCTAGGCAACGAGGTCATCAGAGGATGGGTGAGGGAGGTGGATGGAGTTGATGATGATTTCTCGTGGTGTTGAGATTTTAATAGCCGGAGGTGTAGAGGAGATCGTTCGTAATGTAGGCGAAGCAAGCAATGATTTTGTTTTATAGCTTGCAAATTGGCCTTCTAATTGTGAGAAAAGAAATTGGTGAACACTATAGGAGGGATTATTCACTAGAAGGGGTATCTACAGTGGTTTAACTAATATGAGAGTGTTTACGGATTAACCCTTCCATCAGAGTAAAGCCTATTCCTGGTCTACAAACTCCATTTCATGATCTTCGGGCCCAGTCTCCATATTTATCAATGACTGGTCCTCTTTGTCTGAGATAGTATACTCAGGGCCATCTCGTCTCCAATCCCCAATCTCAAGAAATAATGAGTCTATTCCTTTCACTGAGAGCTCTTCCTCACAGGATGGCTATAAGCAAGGTGAGCTTTAGTTTTCTAAAGGTATCAACCACTAGTTCTTGATGCATTAGACAAAATTGCTCCCATGCTTCTCCAACCGCTTGGGTGACAAGGATAGGACACTCGGCAATGGCTGAAATATTTGTTCTCTGAATCTCCCGGAGATCAAGGTGGTGTCTCTCTTCATATTAATCAAGAAGCTAGTCCAGAATATTCAGTAGTAGGCATTTGAAGTGTTTGTTGACAGAGACATCAAGAGGTTGAACTAGTCCTGTGCATTCAGGGGAAATTAAGAAAGGAATAATATTGTGCGAGTATAGTATAGTTAAAACACCTTTGTTAGAGTAAAACTTGGCAACATTGAGTGCGAGTAAGCAGGGCCCAGGAGGTAAGGCAGGAACAGGAAGGTTATTAATTCAATCGATCAAAAGATTGGAATTTGCATAGGCTGTTTCATTCCAGCCAACTTCAACCTGAGAATCATACCTTCCCCTCTCCAGTGCTCACTTTCGTAAATAGAACTAACTTTTGCGACCTTCATACTTTTCCTTCCCTTTGAAAATAATCAAAGAACGAACCCTAGGCTTACTATTTCCAAAGATAGTAAGAACAAGAGTGGCCTGCCTCTTATCCTATCCACTATTAGTTCCCTTGACTTGGACGGAATGACTACCTTTATCCACATATGTTTAACTGTCCAGGAATTCAAATGCTAGGGGTGTGTCATCAATGTTGCAAATACTATCTAGTAGATAGCGTCCTACTAGGCCTTCCTCACCAGGGCTGGAGAGATGGAGTTGTGAGTTGCAGCCGTTAAATCTTATCCATGAAAGGATACTCTCTAGATAGTTTTCTGGTATTCTTTTTGACTTGTTTGTAGTAAACCAAAGGGTGATCCAATGTCTTCCCTAGAACCCGAAAAGCCAGCCATTAGAAAAGCGAAATGTTTCTGGATCACTTGAAGGATAACACTTCATATAAGGCTTCCGTGCTTGTCGAACAGGCCAGGTTCACCTTATTGCTTTTCTTTCTTGTCAGCGGTATTGGTACTTGGTATAGAGATTCACTTCTAGCTCTGGCCATCGACATCTCTGGGCTGGAGCCTGCGACTTATGTGTGCCTTTCTTACTCAATATAATTTGATCTTGATTCACTCTCCAAGTCTGAAGAGTTGAGATTGGAACTAGATATCGCGCTAACACCTCCGTCAGAACAGGAGCCTGTTGACTTCCATGATGGTATTCAATCCAGTGATAAATCCACCATTCAAGAACCATTATCTTGAATTCACTGGAATAGGAGAGTTAATTTGGTGCCATGGCCTGCTAAAGGTGACCGGTAAGCGCTCTGAAATGCTTTGTGGCTGCTGGCCGGGCTTTGGAACTCGATTCAGGCGACTGGAATTCAGCTCCAAACGGCATAAAACATTCGGGTTGCTTAGCTCGGGAACGGTTTGGACAAGCGGATTCAAAAGAAATTGAATATTCATACCAAGGAGTCTGGAGCTTTCTCTTTTCTCTCGTTCAAAGTTCTTGATATATATTATACCCGTGCTGGTACTTTACCTTTCAACTCTTCCACTGTTTGCTCAGAAGGAGCCAAATGACTCCTTAATTCTGATTTAATTTCTTTGTAATTGTCATTTTAGAATAGCTCATATGGTATCTTTGGTGTTTGCTGTCCTTCTGAAAAATCACAGGTGGTGATAGTTGTCATCATGAGAAAGTTCAGGACCTTCTTGGTACGGCTGAAGATCAACAGTGCCGCGTTAATGGCAACTCGCTTTTCTCTCTACTTTGCTAATAGCGCCATTCCGAATATAACTAGTTGATTTGGTACCTGTTCACGTAGGTAAGCCTTCCCTTCCTTATAAAGAATTACTTGAGCTAGCTTCCACTCAGTTGATGTCTTGAATTTGGTTTGGACGGCACAAAGTTTAATCAACCGGAGACTATTAGATATGATTGGTGATCAGCCCTTGACATATAGGTCTTGGATTGTCTCAGGTATGGTCAGTATGGTTGGACAGTGTAGGATAAACTCTTGGGAACTCTCAAGTGGGATTGGACATAGTAGAGGTTTCTGTCGTACTGTGAGAAGCAGTTCTAAATGGTTTAGGGAATTAAGAATGACACAGGGGTTATAGGGATATATTCTGGTAACTCGAAAGCCTGCTTGTATATTCTGTAAAGTGAAGGCTTTGGTGTGTGCTCGTGCCAAGAGATTTCAAAATAAATCTTTATCGACTGGAACCTGAAGTTTATTAACTTGTTGACCATAATAGGTGCTTATGTGAGAAAAGACTCTGACATCTAAGGGGTGGAGAACATGCGAGGTGTATGCTAGTAGGCAAAAAGAAAGGATTTTGTGATCCAAACATTACTCAAGCAGTGAACAATCAATATGGGATTCGAAGTTGTCAAAAATCAATAGTCTCAACTTATTATATGCACTAGTTATTAATCAATTGTTAGATTTTGTAAAAATTATAACTTGTAATTAGTAAATAATGTTGTAATCCTTACTGTGTACTAGTTTCAGGTTTAAATATTTTTTCAAAATACTCTAAACAAATTGCGCTATTATTAAAGCCTTTTGTGGAATTCCCAAACTAAAAGTTCCATCTCTTTTTTATTCTTATGCCATCCTGCAAGTTGATTTTCACCACAGAAAATGATTAAGAGTATAACTGAGAATCTATAAGTTGCAATAGACTTAACAACAGTACATAACTCCCGAACTCGAAGCTACATATAAACTGTGGACTTGCGATAAATTCATGTAATTTGTTTCACTATTTTTCGTATCATTACCAATTGATAATCTTTCTTATCAGAGTTGTAGATCTTTCTTGGTACAATCTTATACTTTCTAATTGCGTGATCCAATTATAATTTTAAAATTCTATTTCTCATTAGTAATATCTTTTAATCATTATCTTATTTTGTTTATATTTTATTATAACTTTTCTATACCAAATAAACTTGGACTTCTAATATATTAAACTATAATTCACTCACCTTAGCAAAAATATCTTCCATTAAATCCCAGCTCTTGGTATTTGCCAGGTTTGTTCCAATTGTTTTCACAAGTACATATTTGATATTGGCATGCCATTCAAGAAAGTGATTGATCCAGGCACAACCTAATTGCCAAGTAGTACTCTCACCCTGATGCAGTAAACTATGAACTAAGTGATAAAAGGTCTCTCATTTGGCTGGGATATTGGCATCATCTAAAATGATCTACCTCTCTGCTAATATCTGTTTTTATGTTTACTCTATGTCTATTTAGTTATTTGATATTAGTAAATGAAAAAAGAGTAAAAATCTGTGAATACATGGATAACTTAACCACTCAGTTCAGTATAATCCCTCTTTTTCTACCTTTGGAATTGATTAAAAATCCAAACCACTATTTAAAGTTATCCAACCTTTATAATCTTATTACTGTCTAACGTATTTCACCCAGTAATGGGTCACCCCCCAGTAATGGGTCACTATTTCAACATTGTAAACACCAAGAAAATTTACCACCATCAACTCACCATTTTATTTAAGAAGTGCAGGTTTTGCATATTAGTAGTATTGTACTTGCTGATAGTGTATATGAAAAAATATTTGGAATATTACATAAACTACACTGTTGAAACACCAAAGTGATAATTCATGATTCAATTACTATTTGTCTGATAATCAGAACATAAAATTGACTTATAGTTAATCTTTTCATATAGCAAGTATTAGAAATAGGTTATAGAAAGACTCTTGGCATCAGAAATGGAAATTTTCTTCTACAAAATGTGAGCAATAGATTTGAAAAATTGGGTAAATGGAGATAATTGATATAATCAGAAATATGAGACTTATTGATATGTATCTTCTTATCAGGTTTCTCTAAAGCTACCAAACTTAGTATACAGTAACCTTAATATCCTACCTTTTATATGAAGGCCTTACGATATTGTTTGAATCCTTGTTACTTTCCCTCTAGCATGTTCTTTACCATTACTCTTTACATTACTTAGGACCTTATTTTGTCACTATTTTATGCTTTAAAATAGCCTATCTTCTGATTATTAGCTTTCTCCTACTTTACAAGTATGCAAAATTCTCTTATAAATACCATTGTGCTATATTTTCTCTTGTATATATTTCAAAAATATTATATATGCTATTATATATATTTAGTTGTATAAGACTCTCTTGTGAATTATTAGTTTTTTTCTCATTTTAAACAGGTAATTTATATATAGACTGACTGTCTAAATCAGAGATAACATGGAAAAATTACTATTAAGTGTTCAACACCTATCTGTTTAACTAGTATGCGAATAATTAGTAGGTATTCAATTGTATTATTATATAGAATCTACAAAGGATAAGGAGGTTTATATACAACCAAATAATCTTCAACATGTTTATAGAACTGGGGAGTAAAGAAACTTGAACTTCTAGATCAGAGTTGGAATATAAAAACGTATATTATAACCAAGTGTACTTACAAGCATTTTGTGAATAGATTATAAGGTGTGAGATGAATAGTGGTAAACCTAATATTTGATCAAATCTAGGAATCCTAAGGAGCCTAATACTTGATATATCAAATTTCTAAAACTATGATAAATAGTATAAAATGACTGTTGTATATATTGAAGAATAAACATTACAGAAATGACAATCCAGAAAGTAATGTGTATCTAAATACAATTTTAACTTTGCTATATCTAAGAGAAGATATCATGATTACAGTATACTAAGTTTGATAACTTTAGAGAAATCTGGTAATAAGATAAACATCAATTAGTCTCATATTTCTGATTATATCAATTATCTCCATTTACCCAATTTTTCAAATCTATTGCTCACATTTTGTAGAAGAAAATTTCCATTTCTGATGCCAAGAGTCCTTCTATAACCTATTTCTAATACTTGCTATATGAAAAGATTAAGTATAAGTCAATTTTATGTTCTGATTATCAGACAAATAGTAATTGAATCATGAATTATCACTTTGGTGTTTCAACAGTGTAGTTTATGTAATATTCCAAATATTTTTTCATATACACTATCAGCAAGTACAATACTACTAATATGCAAAACCTGCACTTCTTAAATAAAATGGTGAGTTGATGGTGGTAAATTTTCTTGGTGTTTACAATGTTGAAATAGTGACCCATTACTGGGAGGTGACCCATTACTCGGTGAAATACGTTAAGGTGGTGGTTTCATACAGAATAACATTAATTTGATGAGTTAAGCTAAACTCGCTCAGGCTGTTAGGATACTCCATTTTGGGTAGTGTACAGTCGTGTCTAATAAGTTTTGGTATGGTTGCTGGCTACAGTACTATCCTCCAATTCAAAGTAATTGACAACATTAATTTATAGATAATGATTTCACAAAAGAGTATCCAGTAGAAAATTCTCTATTTACTCTATTCTCCAATTTTGGTAAATATTTGCTAAGTACTGTAGAAATATCAGGACAAAATAAGAAATATCTTAGTTAACATGAAAAATCTCCAATGAATTCATGTATTAAATATACCAATTTTTTGGGATTTTTATTTACTATTATCAAATTGTATTTATTAAATTACTTAAAACTCACTATGAGGTAGTATAGTATATTCTATAATCAATATCCTGGTTACTTTACTTCCTGATTTTATAGATTAAGTTTTTTTGAGGAAACACTATGTGTTAAAATTTACACCAGATCAGCAAAAAAACAAGCTTCCTTCTATGCATCATGTTATTGTATTTTATGTTTTGTCAATTTGCAAGTATCCCAGTTGTAATATTAAATATTCCATTAGTTTAACTTAAAAAGAAGATATTAATCTTATTTTCTGCAAAATATGAGCTATTTTTACCAATAACTGATGCACCTTTTACATACTAAAGTTGTAAAATTTGAGGCAATAATGCTCAACATTGTTATGTAAAATGTCTGTTAGTTAATAATAAAAATAGCTTATATTTTACAGAAATCAAGATTAGTATCTGCTTTTTAAGTACAACAAAAGGCACTTTTAGGAGTAAATGGGATTTCACACCATTTACCAAAATGTAAAGCTCAACGATATAGGTCCACAGAAATCAGAGGTATCATATTTATTCTTTGCTAATGTATTTAAATATTTTATTGTTACCATAACATCCAAGTTAATAGCTGATTTTGAAAATCAGTTTCTATGAGCAGGAGTCTATTTTAAGAGGATAGAACTGAAACTTAAATAAATTTTGTGCTGCTTAGGCAAGGAAAATCTGCAATGATATAGTAAGCTTATTGTATTTAAGTTAATATCAACTATGATATTGTAAAAAAGATCTTTCTATAACAGAGAGTATTACTATAGTACTATCAGCTATGTATTACTATTGGTATACTTTTAAAGTACCTATAACGGCCCCACGGGGTGGTGCCGTATATGGATAGGATAACGATACAATCTCTATACCAAAGTATGGTATCAAACGAGACTAAGTACCGGAGGCTTAGACTAAGCTGTTGTAACAAACTTCTTACTATATCGCAACTACTAAGTAGTTCCTAATAGTAGGCGTTTGGTAAACCTAAATGAATACTAAAGATTCTCGAAGCGAACTGAAGAAGTAACTGTTCAACCAAGTATATTGAAAACTCTGTCTGTCGAAGTCTGCCTTCTCTTAGTCCGGAAAATAGCAGGTCTTAAATACACTTGTCAGGCAATCCCGTGCCTTGCTTAAACAAATAACAATAAGGCTCCAAAAGTGGCAGCCTTGAAACTCCTTAGGTATCAAACTTAACACATGGTGAGTATCAAACGATACTCAAATTCAAACATAAAACATACTGAGTATCAAACGATACTCGAAACCAAACATAAAACATACTAAGTATCAAACGATACTCGAAACCAAACATAAAACATACTGAGTATCAAACGATACTCGAAACCAAACATAAAACATAGTGAGTATCAAACGATACTCGAAACCAAACATAAAACATACTGAGTATCAAACGATACTCGAAACCAAACATAAAACATCGTAACTCAGGTACCTGTACCGGTTACAGTACCTCTTTAACTTGTAAACTACAATGTATTTAGTGGTATTTTATTAAGAAAACTCATATCTCGTATATTGGGCCCTAAAGATTTACCAGCAGTAGGGACTAGAGACTTGTTCTTCCAATGCAACTGCATGGTAGCTATTGAACATATTGATTAAGTTCTTTTTATCTCTATTGAGTATTTGAGTTTAAGTATGGATATTCTTCAAGGTTTTACTTTTTAATACCACATACAATATAACCATTTATAGTACAGTCCAACATGCCTCAAATCAGGCATATGTCAGAATCAATACTCCTATAACTTCTTTAGCATATATTTCATATTTAGGTATTGGTTATCAAATCTAATATTGTTGAAATTAAAGATTATTCACTATTTTATCCTTAACTTAGCCCAAAACCTTACCTGTATTTCATTACTTTCAATCAAATATTTATTTATTAATTTCCAGCTTAAAAATCCTATACTCTCTTTCTTTACAAGTTATAGGTTAATTTGCAACCTTACTATTAATTTTTTAATTTATTTATAGGGTGGAAAACTGAAAATTAAGGAGGACATATTCAAGTGTTGCCGTTGTCATGGACCGTACAAGGACCTTTTGGACACGACTCTACTCCGGATTGATCGTTGCTACTTGTTTTCTTCCACATATGACACTCGATGACACAACCCCGTTGGACTCAATTTACTAACAGCCATTACCCAGGTTTGGTATTGTAACTAGACACACCCTGAACCCCTCGTGTATGCTGCTCGCCATGGAAATGTAGGAATGGCGAAAATATTACTTCAGTGAAAGGAACTTATACCTGACAAGCCCGATCGGTACGGCTCAACCCAGCTCTTAGTTGCTGCCCAGAATGGGCATGAGGGTGTGGTGAAATTGCTACTTGGGCTAGAAGTAGTTAGCGCTCTTGAAATTTCCATATATCTCCTATGTATATTTCATGATAATACGGTATATTTCTCATACTTAGTTTGTGTTTCGGTTCCACCTGTACACCGCTTACATTACTACAGCTAGGACATATTATATTGTAACGATCCTTCCCTCCGGGCGATGCTTGCAGCAGGTAACAACTTGTCGTCTTTGTACACTATTTTGATAGCCGAACACACTTGCTCCTATCGTATAGTTGAGATCTCGCTTAAGAGACACTTCTCTTATTTCGCCAGGTATCGTAACTTTGTAAAGATGATTGAATTGATAGTATAAGAAAAGTACTTAGATGGTTGCGTGAGGAACTAACTACTCTGCCCTTTTTTTTTTT
>QOVD01000781.1:32533-99636 GCA_003521225.1 Tuber microsphaerosporum
TTTTTTTTTTTTATCTCTTTTTTTTTTTGTTTTATCTTTTGTTTTTTTTTATATCATTTTATATTATCATTTTAAGGCTTACAGTACAAGACCAGCTATGGGACGAAAGGGATATGCAGCTCTTCAGCTATGACCCCAAATACCCACGTATCCTACATCAGTCCATCCCGTTCCACCTCCTGCTAAAACCCCTCTGACCCTGCCCGACAGGAGCGGAAACCCACATACAAGTCTGATACTATGGGTAGAAAACTACAGAAAGCAATCACAGGCCTGAGCTCCGACAAAACCTTCACAGATGAGCAGAAAGAAAGAAACCAAACAACAGTGAGACCCCCAAAGAGAAATCCAAAAGTGTACTACTGTCCAGACCAACATACCCCACCAGCATCCCCCAATGGTCCACGCAACTCGGGACGCATACGGAGCCGGACCTAAATGCCCCCGAAGTAACAAAGTAAAATGGTAAACAGACGAGTGCGTAGCGGCAGAAACCGGGCTATAGATAGACCGTGGGAGGGACGACCCAATCAAAGAATCTCGGGACCGTGTGGCGTAAAAGAATCAAACTAACCCTCGGGAAAACAACCGAGATAAGGTAGCAGTAGGATGTCAGCTGGGAGAGGAGAGCCAACACCACGAGGTGGAGGCAAACGAGGGGGGGGCTGTTACCAAGCCACGGGACGAACGACCAGAAGAGGGGAGGAGAGACGAGGAGGGCAGAGGGGTAGACCCAGGCAAGAAGTGCGAGACCGACCGACTGAAACAAGATCACAGATTTTCGACGATGCCGACCGTACCAAACATAGCTTCCAGGAGAAAGTGCAATACCAGGGAGCAGAGCCACTGGGGCCACTACTTCACCGATAATCCGAACCTGCGAAAGACCATTGACGAGCAAGAGGTTGCCGACCGTGTGCGTGCGCTAAGCGAGCGCAACGAAGCGAGAGCGGGGAAAGAGAAGGGAGCGACCGTGAACCCCCTAGACAAAGACTGCCCGAGAGCAATGTCATCAGAAGGGGAACAGAGGGGAGAAGGGGGAGGTAGCGTCACCCTCCTAGGCAGCTGGGCCATCAGAAGAGGGGAGAGGGAGGTGGATGGAGTTGACGATGATTTCTCATGGTGTTGAGATTTCAATCGCCGGAGGTGTAGACGAGATTGTTTGTGACTAACTACTCTGCCCTTTTTTTTTTTTTTTTTTTTTTTTTTTTTATTTCATATATTCGTTGTTTTAAGGTACAAGAAATAGCATGCATCGTCAGATATGGCCAAAACAAAACCCACAAATCAAAACCACCCCGGCGCCAGTGGAAAAAGCCATCATCCCAAGACCCTCTGGTATGGGCCCAACCGCACGATCCCGCAGACAAGGGAGAAATGAAACACCGGCTGACCTAAGTGGACGGCAAAACAAATCCCCAAAACCCTACGGACAGGAAACAACAGGAAAACCACTTGCCGTATATATCAAAATCAAAACCGGTTCAAGAACCACGAACAAGGAGAGTAACGTCTAAACCAATACAAGTGAAAGGAAAGACAAACAAAGGATACCCATGAGAATGAAAACCCAACCAGACAAAACGTAACCAAAATTACATCCACGATCCAGAAGGGGGCCGGCCATTACTCGTAACAACAAACAGGGCGCAATCATAACACGAAAGAAACCGGAGGCAATTACGACAGCCCAAGGCGTTAGGTTAGACCAAGGAGGTAGTGCAATACCATGACCTGCCGTAACAGAGGGGGTGTGACCGTGGGCAGCCGCGGGGGGCGAGTGGAGCCACCAGGCAGAGAGGATACCAGCCAAAAGGAGTGAACGGAGGCGACCGTGTAGGCGGAAGACACCGACGAAACGTGGGGGGTGGCTGTAACCGAGCCGCGGGATGAACGAGTGGACGAGGGGGGTGGGAGGAAGGCAAACAACTCGCTAGAAACAGCCGACAAACAGGCTATGCCTGAATGTTTTCCGACCGAGAGGACGATGGCGAGCACCACGAAGTTACTGACCGAAGCTTTCCCCAGTGAGGGACAAGCCAAAGAACCTAAGGCGTACTTTCACCGAAGTCCGGACACTGTGACGCCGACCGTAAACGTAGAAAGGAGTAAAGCCGACCAGGGGCGGTTGCTAAGCGAGGCTTGCGACCGCGGGACGAGGAGAAGGTGAGAAGAGCCTTCAAACAACTCCTAGGACAACGCTTTCTGAAGGCGAGGCCATGACGGAAGAAGAAGAAGGGGAGAGTGTCGTCACCCTCTTAGGCACAAAGGCCCAATAGCGAGGGGAGAGGGAGATGGAGTTGACGATGATTTCTCATGGTGTTGAGATTTCAATCGCCGGAGGTGGAGAGGAGATCGTTCGTGACTAACTACTCTGCCCGATCACAGCCTTTATATAGGCGTTCCTCCCACAACCCTATCCCTGGTGACTCATACCCTTGAGTCACACAACCTCATGACTCGTAGCGAGTCATGTGCGAAATCCATCAGATGACTTCTATCAAGTCAATTGCGTAACATACCTAAACCAATCATAATCCAATTAACAAGTCATGTGCGCAACTCGCGTCACATGCGTAAAACCCATGACTCATAATGTGAGTCATGTGCGAAACTCATAAATCATATGACCACAACCGTGAGTCATGTGAAAGCCTTTAACCAATAACATTATAACGATGACATTGCAAGTGCGAGTCATATAAAACAAATCACAAACCTATGACTCATAACCATGAGTCATGTGAGACCATATCCTCGCTTTAGTCAGGTTTGTGACATATATTGTATTTCATTATTATTTTAGGATATCATTAGGGATTTTTCATATTTTTATTTCTTATTCGGTGTTTGGGATTTCACAGTTGTTTATGCATGATTTATGCATCAATCTTAGTTATATTATCTCATAATTATTTCTAATATTCTGCTCACACCATCTTAGATTTAAACACATTATTTGGGATTTACTTGGCAGGATTTCAGGGTCAAACATGTTCGCACTTATGTTTCTTACATTGTTTCCCTATATTATTTCTCTTATACTTGGGGGACGCACTTCTGTATAAATATGGTCGCTACCGCCCACCTCGCTTAAGGTAGAATTAAGAACCAGAATTCCTACTAATCTGCTCTACTACTTTCCTCCCTCCTCGCTTAGCGTGCCCACAGCACCCCTCGTACCTGTGCAGTATTATCCACATAGAATAGATTGTGCCTTTGGCGTTCACATTTTGAACAAGCACTGACAAGCCTAATGATAGCAGCCGCACACCACTCTCGCATGCTGCTAGTCATGGACATGAGGGAGTGGTCAAAATCTTACTGGGGCGGGAAGCTATCAACCCCGACAAGCCAGATAAGTACGGGCAAACACCGCTATCGCACGCCGCTGTGAGGGGGCATGAGTGTATTGTCAAAATACTTCTCGCGCGGAAAGATGTCAACCCTGAAAAGGCCGATAAATGTGGCCAAACACCCTTCTTCCTTGCTGCGAATAGGGGACATGAGGGAGTGATGGAAATACTACTCGCCCGGGAGGAGGTTGACCCAGACTGGCAAGATACTTTCGGCCGAACACCGCTCTCATTTGCCGCCCAGGATGGACTTGAGGAAGTAGTGAAAATATTACTCAGGCGGGAGGAGGTTAATCCCAACCAGCGGGATAAATATGGCCGAACACCCCTCAGATGGGCCGTTAGATATCGCAACAGGGGGGTGGCGGCGCTGCTACGCTCTGCAGAAACCATAACGGGTCGATCACTTCAAAGCACTTAGACCCAAACAAATTGAACCCACTATTTTTTCTCTTGCCGTCGATATTACTGATGGAAACTGTCCCGCACCTCGTCTCCTGTGGATGTGGGATATATATCATCACACTCGCAAGATACGCCCTGTATCCCGGAGCCGAGTGTGAATTTTAGAGCTTGTGTTCACAATGTGCAGCTCAGTCTCGTTGGTAGGGTGAAATGGTTCCATCATTGTCAGAAAGTGTATTTTATAGCTTTGTAGTTTTCACCCTCTCCCATTGTAATTTCCCGCCTGCGGGATTCTTACCTATGCATTTCCATTTCTTTTTCGCTCTTTTTTCCCTCTTCCCTAGCCCTACCAGTTGAAAATCACCGGCGATCACTCCGCTCACAAGAACGTTTCCTTCGTAACTATCTTATTCTCGCACTCTTTAGTTAGTAGTTTTCTTTGTCACTTGTTATCAATCAAAGAGGAGGAACAGGTATACCTGATTGTATAATGTATATGAGGATTTAGATACATGGCCGGAAATGATCGCAGAGCAAAGTGGCGGACAGATCAGAATGATGGGTGCAAAGGGAACTGGAACTCATGGTTGTATGTGCATCTCCGGAAGGATTTCTGGGAGTGAGGACCTTGGTGCAAACTCTTTGTATTTGCTATATAAACCCTCTGGAGCGCCATAGATAGAAGGTTAAGCAATAAAAATAAGAGCCCGAAGAATATTCAGCCGTTTCCTCCTTGACTTCACTCTCTTTCCCTCTACGATTCACCTGCCTTTCCACAATCAGCCCCTCATAACAACACTATCAATAGCACAATCCATGTGTGATAGGTAAATTAGATAATATTAGTATTCTAGTGTTTTTTTAAGTTGAGGAAAGCACTGCTTTCATAGCACAAGGGCTCTCGAGGCGTTTGACACCATTTAAGGACTGTACCTCAATGCGGTAGCCTAACGGACAGCTAAATACAGTAGGTTTTTGGTGTTCCACATTAGTCTCATGGAGCACTTTCTCCTCTAATCCAAACCTCGGCTTCGGCTAAGGACCAGGTGGAGGGGCGCCTACACACTGTTTGCTTGGGCCAAGCCGGGGGGCTGCCGTCCCTACAGTTTATGAAATAGGTCTATCGTTCGTTGCATGAGATGAGTGCTTTCCCAATAGGCGATGTATAATAGTTGCCTATAACTATCGTATGGATCTGCACTGTAAGTTGCCGACCACCGGTTCTAACTGATTCCGAAATTTATATAAATGCCTTCTTTACATGCGCACGGATTTGCGCTGATAATTTGCTTTTTTTAGCCAATGTGCGGGTTCTTCTACTCTCTTTGAGACTATTACATTCCGATTTCTCCAAAAAACACCCAACCAAGGAAACGGCTTCTTGTCGTCTTCTCACTACATAAATCATAGCACAAACCCAAACGGTTTACATGGAATATAATACGATACGATACACGCCGTTAGCCGAGCTAGTGTTAAAAAAAAGAAAAACTTAGATCTTGATAGAGATGTAAGAGTGGGAAGGGGAAGGGTTTGCACAAAGATAGAGGAAAATAAAACCCCCGGTTCAGGTTTTTGGGTACACGGCTAATCTCAGGAATTACAACAAAAAAGCAAAAATCAGAGTACGACAGAAACTTCGAACCACATCGGCTTAGTTTAGCAGAAGAAAAATAGCTTCCATTAACACTAAGCTCTAGATTTTTAAAACAGAAATTCACAAATGCTGACTTGACTCCATAAGAAAAATGGGGATAGAGGGCTGGACGAGCATGTGATGGACATGCGCATCTCTATTGGGTATGGTTTCCTTCCAGCAAGAAAAACAAAAAGTTAGACTGTGGTACAATAGCAGACTTACTCCTGAAGGAAATGCAAGACGGCAATTACCACAAGGCAGTGTTTTAAATTGCAGGAGAAGATGAAGATAGGGCAGGAGTGGGAGGAGGGAGGCAGGGGCGGTGAGAAACAGGGCTATGAAGCTGTTGCGGTGCTTGCCGATATGGCAAAGAAGCCATCAGTAGGGTCTTCGGGGGCGGTGAGGAGGGCGATGCTTCCGTAGGATTAGGCGGTGCTATGGGCGGCAGAGGTTGGGGGCTCTAGTAGAGCCATCGCTCCCGCGCGGCGATTCGAGATACTGGTAGCCAAGCTGAGCGGTGTTCTACCATACATATCCGGTTTGATAGGGTCGACGTCGTCCCGCCTAAGTAGCATTTTCACCACTCCCGCTCTCCCGTACCTAGCAGCCCACCAGAGTGGTGTTCGGCCGTCCTCATCCGGCTGGTCGGGGTTGACGTCGTCTCGCCCGAGTAGTATTTTCAGCACTCCCTCGTGCCCATTTCGAGCAGCACAACAGAGCGGAGTTTGACCGGCCTCTCCTTGCTTATCGGGGTCGACGTCGTCCCGGTCAAGTAGTTTTTTTACCATCCCCTCATACCCATAGTTAGCAGCCCACCAGAGTGGTGTCCGGCCCTCCTCATCTGACTGGTCGGGGTTGGCGTCGACCCGCTCGAGTAGTATTTTCACCACTCCCTCGTGCCCAAAGTAAGTAGCCTACCAGAGTGCTGTTTTGCCGTCCTCATCTGGCAGGCCAGGGTTGACGTCGTGTCGCCCGAGTAGTTTTTCACTACTCCCTCGTGCCCATTGAAAGCAGCACAACAGAGTGGGGTTAGGCCGCCCTCCCCCGACTTATCAGGGTCGATGTCGGCCCGGCCGAGAAGCATTTCCACAACTGCCTCGTGCCCATTGTCAGAAGCCCATGCAAGAGTATGGCCCATTCTATTTTTTTGTTGATAAACACGCTACAATCTCGTCAATCACAAAGATAGACACGCGGTGTAGACTATTAAGTGGGGGAAGCTTACCGAAACGAACACAGTAAACTCTCGGTTTCTGTGCTTTCGAGAGGGTTCCTACAGATATAAGGCTACTGCACTTGTCAAATAACTTCAGAGCAAGAAATTGCGTGCAATCTGGACAGCCCCAGACCCTCTCCCGATCTCCAACCCACACTCACTCCCGACCGCCAGCACACGGTTTCTCGAATATTCTTCTCTGTATTGGGGCATCCACGCGGAGTCCCTTGGAGATTGCGAGCGGGAGTAGTCGAGAGAGCTTTGACCTGTGAATTCGCGCAACTTAACTAATTTTCTGCGATTGTTGAGCTGTGTCAAAAAACTCCGGGCGAGGGTGTAGGTGCTTGTAAATGGTGGCGTGACTTAACCGACAGCGGGAGCCACCTCGTCCATGACAACACGTCCTTAGCAACAGGACAGCAAGGTCCACAAGTACTGTAGCGATACCAGGGCGGCCGATAAATATATCAGTCACGTGCGTGATATCCGCACTTTGCAACGAGAAGGCCCAACAAATTTTTCTTTCAAACCCACGTGACTAAATAATCTATTAGCCGCGCTCGTACAAGTACCAGTACGAGTACCGCATTATATTATATTATATTATCTCGTCAAATTGGGTATCTCTGTACAGGGATGATATCTCCGGTGGCGGTCTTTGTTGGAAAAACGGCCCCAATGTGACGGAAGTGTACCTGGTAGGGCATAGTGGGAACTCGCATCATTGGTACTGTATATAGATACCTCTCACAGGTATACGTACCATTATCTGGTACCCAAGGAGCAATGTACAAGAGACAGCGAGACAATTCTAATTCTCCCACAAAACTTACTCTTCTCACATTATGTGAAGTCTTAGGGGCTGTTTGGCGCAACGTAGTTGGGCTTTGAAACCCTGGTTTGGAACTACCGTACTGTTTGGCAGACATGAACTTTCAAACTGTGATTTGAAAGAATTTCAAAATATGGTTGGCTGTCTTGACACTTTTTAGCTTTTTTTCCTGCGGTTTTTAATTTTTTTCAACCTTAAAATTGTGGGGCTGTTTGGCGCAGTTGATTTTGAAACTGTGCTTTTTGACTTTTCCCCAGCCATAGTTCTACAACCATGGTCTGTAACATGAATTTATAAAATCACGCGCCAAACAGCCCCCTAACTTCCAGTTCAATCGCTCACCCCGCATACGATATTTCCGACAGTCTTGGCTGGCCCATGCACGAGTGATTATAGATGACTCACCCAAAAAAGAAAGACACGTCAACATAAAATTGAACCAGAAAGCTGAGGACTCACGAGAAGACTCGTATCCGGTGAGTGAGTGCTAGAGTTATGAAGAGCCAAGTGTATTCTGAACTGTCCGATTAGTTGGAAACATAAGAAAAATCAGGATACGAAGGGCTCAATTGTAGAATGAGAGAATAGAAATACCAGTCGAGAGAGAGAGGGAGAAATAACCAGTATCCTTTTTAGCCTCGAAGTACAGCAATATTCCTCCCTTTAGAAATCATTAAGTCTATATGAATGTCACCTACTACGATTCCTGAAACAGCGAAGACCCGGCATGGGCCAAAAGCAAAAACAATCGCTCAACACTCGTTTCAGGGAATCTATAGAAACCCAATTATGAGACCGCAGATATCCTGGAGTCATTATCAGCAGATCAGAGTCCTGTCTTATGGAATAATCTATAAAAATTTGTGACTGGAAGCATGGTAAGTTAGCCATCCCGGGGAAGTGGCAATATGATAAGTTTGACAATGCAGAAATTTCTCGAAGAGGGTGCTGGAATATGTAGTACCTGTGCCTTGCGCTTCGCTAGCTTGATAAAGTACGTAGTATAGAGCCCGGCGGATGGAAGAACCGAGTAAGGTAAAACGGAGGTAAGGACAAGTTAACCTGGGAACTCACACCGGCCCCCGGGGATCATGTGGAGGGTTTTTTTCTCTAATTTAAACCCTGGGTTTGGTCAAGGGCCAGGTGGAGGGTGTCTACATACTTGTTGCTAGGGTTGAGGCGGGGGTTTACTATTCCCTTGGTTTATGGTATAGCTCTATCGTTTGTTATATGATGGGGGTCTTCTTGATAGGCGATGTATAGCACTAGTAGTTGCGTATACCTATCGTATGGATGCCTGCTGTAAGTTGTAGACCGCCGGTACTGACGGATTCCTAAATTTATAAAATGCTTTACATGTGCGCGGATTTGGGCTAACAATTTGCCATTTTGGCAAGTGTGTAGTTTCTGCTCTTTTCTTCTCTCTGGGACCATCGCTTTTTCGATTTTCTCTAAAAAAATATCGAATGAAGGAAGTGGCTTCTTCCTGCCTTCTTGCTACGTAAATTATAACACAACCTGAACGGTTTACACGATACAATAAGATACAGTACAGTAACTTGCCGCAAACTCACCAGTCGCCGTTGGCCAGGCTGGTGTCAAAGAAAAAACACTTAGATATCAGTGGGGATGTAGGAGTGGGAAGGGGGAGGGTTTACACAGGTTAATAGAAGAAAATAAACCTCCAATTCAGTACACAATTAACCCCCGGAATGGCAAAGAGTATTTACAACAAGGGGGGAACAGTAAAAGAGAGTATGAGGTAAACTTCGAGCCACACCAACTTCTTTCGGGAGGGCAGAATTAGCCCTCCAGTAAAATTAAACTCTGGATTTGAAATAAAAGCTCACTGTGCTAACCTGGCACCACGAGAGAAATGGAGATAGAGGGTTGGACGGGTATGTTATAGATAAGTGTAACTCCATTGCCTATGATTTCCTTAAAGCAAGAAAAGAGAATTAGACCGTGGTGCTATAGCAGACCTACTCCTGAAGGAAACTTAGGACGGTAAGTACTACAGGGCAGTGTTTTAAGCTACAGGAGGAGATGAAGATATGGTGGGGGTGGGGGAGAGTGGTAGGGGTGGTGATAAACAGGGTTATGAAGCTATTGCAGTCTCCGTCAAAATGGTGAATAGGTTATCAGTGCGGTCTTCGGGGGCGGGGGCGAAGCCTCCGTGGGCTTAGGCTGCTATAACCGGTAGAGGTTCGAGGCTGCAGTAGAGTCATCACTCCCCTGTGGCGATTCAAAGCTGCAATCCCGAGTGGTGTTCTGTAGGGCTTACTGGAATTTGACTTGTTAGGGTCGACGCCGTCCCGTCCGAGTAGTATTTTCACCAGTCCCTCGTGCCCATTACGAGCAGCCCACCAGAGTGGCGTTCGGCCGCCCTTATCTGGTTTGTTCGGGTTGAGATCGTCCCGTCCGAGAAGCATTTCCACCACCCCCTCGTGCCCCTTGGAAACAGCTAACAAGAGTGGTGTTTGGCCGTACTCATCTAGCCTATCAGGGTTGACGTCGTCTCGTCTGAGTAGTATTTTCACCACCCCCTTGCGTCCACCCCGGGCAGCCAACCAGAGTGGTGTTTGGCCGTGCTTATCTGGCTTGTTGGGGTCGACATCATTTCGTGCGAGTAGCATTTTCACCGCCCCCTCGTACCCGTTTTTAGCAGCACAACCGAGTGGTGTTGTGCCGGTCGTATCTGGCTGGTCGGGGCTAATATCGTCCCGTCCGAGTAGTATTTCCATCATTCTCTCATTCCCAGAGGAAGCAGCCCAGGCGAGCGGTGTTTGACCGTGGTCATCCGGTTCGTTGGGGTTGATATCGTCTCGTCTAAGTAGTATTTTCACCACTCCCTCGTGCCCACCCGCAGCAGCACAACAGAGTGGGGTTTGGCCGAACTCCCCTGGCTTGTCGGGGTCGATGTCATCCCGTCCGAGTAGTATTTTCACCGCCCCCTCGTACCCGTTTTTAGCAGCACAACTGAGTGGCGTTTGACCATCCTCTCCTGGCTTATCAGGATCAATATCGGCCCGGCCGAGAAGCATTTCCACAACCGCCTCGTGCCCATTCCCAGAAGCCCATGCGAGAGGTGTATTGCCCATGCTGTCTTTTTGCTGATATCACAACTTCCCACCCTACCAAACACGCCACAATCTCATGAACCTCGCAGATGGGCACACGGGTAAGACTATTGAGGGCAAGTTTATTAAAATCGATTCGGTAAACACTCGGTTTCTGTGCTTTCGAGAGGATTCCTATGGATATGCGGTTATTGCACTCGTCAAATAATTTTAGCCCTAACAATTTCGTGCAATCTGAACGGTCCGGTTTTACGTAGATTCCTCAATAGAGAAGAAGGTTCGAGAAACTGTGTGTTGGCGGTCGAGATTGAGGGCGGGGTGGAGATGGGGAAGGGGCCCGCCTTGGAGATTGGGAGTAGGAGTGGTGAGAGAGCTTTGACCTGCTGCGAATTCGAACAACTTGGGTAGGTTTCTGCAATTGGCGAGCTGTACCAAAAAGCTCCGGACGAGAGCGGAGGTACTCGTGAAGGGCAAGATGGTTTAACCAATGGTGGAAGCCTGCTCGTCCACAACAACAACCTTCCACCTCTACTAAACAGGCTACAATCTGATTAACCTCAAAGATGGATGCGTGGTGTAGACCATTGAATAGGGAAAGCTTATCGAGATGAATATGTTAAACGCCCGGTTTTTGTCGTTCCAAGGGAATTTCAGTGGAGATGCGGTTGCTGCAGCCGTTAAATAATTTCAGCGCAAGCAACTTCGCGCGATCTGAACGGACCCTTTTGTGCGTGGATCCTCCAATACAGAGAGGAATGTTCGGGAAACGGTTTGTTGGGGGTTAAGGGGGAGGGCGCGTTGGAGATGGTGAAAGGGTGCGCGTTGGAGATAAGGAGAGGAACGAGAGACCTTTGACCTAGCTTACTATGAATTCACGCAGCTCAAGTTAAGCTACGGCACCCACAACAAGAAATCCTTGGCAACAGGCCAGCAAGGTTCCCATTCATCTGATACGAGCGCGGCCGAGAGATATATTAGTCACGTGCCTGATACCCGCACTTTGCAACGAGAAGGCTCACCAAATTTTTCTTATCAGACCCACATGACTAATAGATCTATGCGCCGCGCTGGTACTTGTTCTGCGGCTCTTGAGATTCTGTTACTGTACCCTCGACAGCTGGGGAGTGGCGCAGTTTAGTAGGGTTTGGGCACGGGATTTTCTTTTGTTTACTTTCAGGCCTGGGACGACCTTTTCAATATTTGTAGCGGCTCTCAGGCTTTTCCTGTAGAATGCTGTGCGGCGGTGCTCGAGTAGTGCGAGTATAGTACAAGGATCTATCATGAATTCATGGTACGGAGCAGGGATCGAGATTAGGGAGGACTGGTACAGCGCTTGCAGAGGTGTACCATAATTTTGTCCAAATCAGAGTTCTGGAATCCAAGAAATTACATGAGAGAAAATTCACAAAAATCCAAACTTTCCATAAAATCATTGAAAATAGCAAGGACACCTTTTCTATATAAAAATATCTACTCAATTCCCAAACTCTCAAGAGTAGTATGTAGTTGAACTTTCAAATTCCGCCAAGACTGAGTTTGTCCACCAAAAGCAATGGTCTTGGCACAATTTTGAGGAAAGTTTTATTGCTACTACTCCTGAGAGAATTTATATCACTTAAGTTTTTAAAAGAAGTAAAATAGTCTACATCTTTTCTGAATATCTTATGAAGTTGTCCTATTTTTAATTCCAATATTGATGCTGGAAGAAGTGTGTGAAATTGGGGTAAAATTACTTGAGTGCACTCAAACACATAGTTTTCCTAGTGTACCAAAGTTGTCTTTACAATGGAGAATGACCACCCCTGCTCTGTACCATGAATTTTTTTTTTTTTTTTTTTTTTTTTTTTTTATTAAACTTTTCGATTAAGTAGCTAGCTAGCAACCTCTACACTACCTACAAAATACTATTGGGCTTTTCATAGCATTCAGTCTGTTTGCCCATTTACCTAACCTCCCCTCACTAATCCACTATCCTACTCCCTCTTTCACTTCATCCATAACCATCACCCTATTCATCAACAACCTAAGATTCGCGCCCAGGGTTGTAACACTTGCAATGGGTGCTACCGCCCTGCCCCAACCTTAACTCCTGGAAATATGTCATCTCGCCCCAACTCCCTGGTACAACTCCTTAACTATCCACTCCGGCCCAAAACCTGCATCCAATGCCCTCTCCTCCCACTTCTCCCCCACCACCTGATTCCCTCTCATCCACGCTCTTCCCCATATTTCTTTAATCATCTCTCCCAACTCCTTCCTCTCCTCATCTCTCGACATATTTCCCTTTCCATTGGCTTTACCTTCATCAATCCCCTTACCATTCCCACTTTCCTTCGCCTCAGACTTTTCACTCTCCACTTCACTCTCCTCTTCACTCTCTTCGCCATCTCCTCTCTCGCTCTCCCCTTCACTCCCACTCCCTTCATCTCCCGAACCCGACCCAACACCATCCTCCTTCATCAACCTCTTCAATTCCCTCTCCCTCCTCTCTTTCAATTGCTCCTCCCTCTCCCTCAACTTATCCTTCGCTTGACCCGTCTCGTTCCTCCAATTACCTTCCATACTTTCCAACTTAAACATTATCCGCCTCATCTGCCCACTATCCACCTTTATCAACTCATCCACCGCCTCTCTCACCCATGCCCAACCCTTCTTCACCCTAATAGGCTGCACTGCCTCATACTTTCTAACCGAGTGCCACCTTCCCCCTATCCACAACCACTTCTTAAATAAAACCTCCACACCCTCCAAACCCCTAATAAACGCCACCATCGTAGATGATAAGCGTCCTTTCTTTTCCCTCTTTTCCCTCTCCACATCATCCACCAACCACCTCGTGCCCTCGGTTAAAATAAATCCCGCCTCCTCTAGTGCATCCTCAACTCCACCAATCCCCAATTCCCACAACACACCACCAATCTTCATTCCCACTACCACACCTTTACCCCTCACACTTTCCAGGTCAAACGGATTCCCCCTTCCCATCTTCCTTTTCTTCCCCTCCAACTACTCCTCCATCACCTCCCCAATGTTCCTCTTGCTGCTGGTCGGCGTTCCCAATCTTAACTCCACCACCTCTCTCTCCTTCCTCGGCGTAATAGGCATAAATGGTACAACCCTCTCCACACTCCTTCTCATCCTCATCCTCTCCAATTCCACTAGCTTTAATTCCGCCGTCTTGAGCTTACCTCTAAGAAGAGCTATCTCTCCCTTAAGGCTGTCGATGTTGTTATCCAGGTCCATGAAGCCTTAACTAAATGGTAGGTTGATGCGGTGATTGGTCAGAAACCTGATATCGAGTTGGTGTAACAAGTAATAAAACCTTTTGATGTGGTTGTAACGGTCGTGGAGCTTGTACCATGAATTCATGGTATACCCTTGTACACTCCTGTTCGCAAAGTCCTTGAACAAAAAAAAGTACTGTGGCAAAAGTCTTGGCACACATGAATGTAGTAGTACAAGAGTTTGCTGAACATTCACAGTGGAAATTATACGGGGTAACAGAACAATCCATCAACCCAAAGTCTCTACCAACGAACACATTTTAAAGATTGCATCTCCACATACCAGTACCCACCCTTATCACTCAAGATATGAACGAAGTCAGGCCATTGCTCCTTTATTAGATCTGGGAAGAAACAGTCCCCAGATAGTACAGGAGCTTGGTGTTTCATGAACCACTTTATAAAGTGTTGTTAAAAGGTGCCACAAGCGGGGCTATATAGGTAATGCCTAACGATCAGGTATGGAGTGTAAAAATATACTGTCCCCAGGTCTCTATAAGTGATGCTAATCAGGTACTAGGTCCGTCATTGAAGATCACCGCTGATATTAAACACCAAGTGGAGAAGACTGTCCAAGACAACCCTTGAGCATCCTTAATTGAGATCACTGAGAGTATTCAGAATTTAGAATTCGGTCATACTACGCTCAATAAAGTAACAAAACAGCTAGGCTTTTAGCTATGCATACCACGAAAGATACCCTTTCAAGTTCTTGTTCCCTTTGCCAAAATTCACTCGAAGTATTGGTCACGGAAGAGATTAAGATGGACCAAAAGGGACTGGAGAAAGGGTGTTTGGTTGGATGAAGCAAAAATGCAGTATGTGGCATATCAGCCAGGAAGAAAAGTGCAGATACAGCAAGGTGAAGAGCTTAGAGATAATAATTTGGCTGCTGGGTTTAAGTCTGGAAGTATCAGGGTAGAATTCTGGACTGCAATTGGATATAGATGACGAACACCTTTAATCCGCATGCGCAAAAGAACACCGAGTGAAAGGACTACTCCATGAAACTAGCTTAGCACTAATGCTACCCAATATACTACTGAGGTATATGAGCCTTACCTCATTCTGTTTCTTTTCTCACTTGATATACCGATTAAGGAGATTCTGACAGTAGTGCTGGATAACAATGTTGGATACCACCAGGCTGGCCTAAACAGGACTCTTACTTCTGCTTATGGAATTAAGAACTACCCTCTACCTGCATTTTCTCCAGACCTTAATCCAATTGAGAATGCCTGGCATATTCTCAAGTTATGCCTTCGGAAGCGCTTTACAAGAAGTGAGCTCTGGCCTCACACTGAGGATGAGCTTTGGGAGGAACTTAGTGAGGAGTGGGAGAAGATTGATCAGAGTACTTTGGATTGCCTTATAGATAGTATACCAGAACGAATAGCTGCCATGGTTAAGGCCGAGAGGGCTCATACCAAATGGTAGCCTGAGTGACTGGTCATGAGGGTATTATTGTTGATTCTAAAATCTAAACTGCAAATGCCCGGACCAAACTTGTACTAGTACATTTGTGAGCGCCAAGACTTTTGCCACAGTACCTTTTTTTGTTCAAGGACTTTGCGAACGGGAGTGTACAGTACAGCACAGTACTCGAGTACGGCACTACCAGAGTGCCATCAAGGTTTCAACCTTTACCTCTGACCCCATCACAGTGTCAGACAATATTGGTAACCTGAACTCCTACATTACTGGGTTAAAAAAAAAAAAAAGTAGAAAAATTAATCATGTTTAATTAGAATTCATTGGCAAGTCTCTATTGAATTTTTAGGAAGTTCAGGGGGATTTTGCCTGCAGACAACTCTAAGATGCACAAATAGCACTTCACTGTGCCTGATATTTCTCTAAAAAATAAAATAAAATAAAACCCATTAATAAATGCGCCTATTTCCGGTTCACTTTCAATCAATATTCTCATATTTTTAATCTTTACTTTAATATTTTTTTATGGTATCATAGTATTTTCTTGCTTAGGAGCTGAGGCGCCTTTGGGGAGCCCACCAAGAGGATCTCACTTTCGGAGCCAATTTGGATTCCCCGAACCGCACAACCCAGCTCTCTAGCTGACTTAATCAGTGAGAGAAATCAGGTTTGGCTTTCCGTTCACTTTGATGTTTTTCAGTCTTTCTCTTTCGCATAGAATATAGCCAGACCCCAATTTTATCCACATCCCTCTTGGCAGTACTCTCTATCTGCTCAGTGGTTACCGTGGTATTATACTTTGCAAAAATTCCCACCCACGTAAGCCAGTCCCAGCCTCGGGCATTACAGAACCCGGTTTAACTAACCCACACCGCAACATCGCCACCATCACCATGTTGTTAATACCACCAGACCATTCGCCGGTATTAAATCGATACCCAGTAAGTCAAGGTTAGGGTTGTACTTCGATGATTTGGGACCTCCCCCGATGGCATATACCAGAACCAGTAACAGAGTATAATGGTCGGTAAATTGAACCGCTGGGGACCGCTTCACAGCAACGAGTTACGGGAAGAGGATAAACCAACTGCTTACGAACATAGGACAGGCTTCCTCAGGTTTTACCGTCTGTTCCCACCCGATTGCTCGTCAGGGCCTGACCACAAAACACAAGACGAATACGAACTCAAAGGGCAGCAGATATGAAAAACAATAACAGCGCAATAAGACCAAATCTAACCAGGGGCTCTCATGAAGGAAAAAAGGCAAAGAAGGGAAAAAACACAAAAGGTGATAAATAGCAAATAGGCGGCGGAAACTAGAAAAGCATCATGATCAAAGTCTATTTACATCAAAGCTGCCGAGATATCGCCTATGCCAACCCCTCACTAGACAAGTATTTGCGGAACGAGAATATATCTAGTAACGAAGGAAGGTTGTAAAGGAGAAAAGCGAAAAGGCAAATAAGGGAAGAGATCATAAAACGCCGGTCTGCGGCAAATGAGAGGATTGATTGACTAGCGCTAGGATGGGTGCCGGTTGATTTAGGAGGGTGCTGGGCCCTAGGGGACCGACGGAAGGGGGTTGAGACAGTCTAGATAGTTTGGCTGAGGAGAGGTCGCTATCTTGGGACTTAGAAACAGAATCCTTGAGGCTCTATACGGCCTCCGGCTTATCGCGGTCTGCCAATGGGAGTGCGGGTTGGCTAGTAAGGTCGGAAATGTCGGTGTTGGGATCATCCCCTCTGGATCGTATCTCCACCGGATGCTCATTCCCAGGTACACCAGAAGGCAGAATGGATGTCCGGCTACTGCGATCAGCTGGGTCGGAATCGACATTATCCCGTTCTAGTAGAATCTTCACAACTTCATCATGTCCTTCAGAGAGAGCCAACGATAGTGGGGTTTGGCTGTCGTTATCTAGCGTGGTGGAGGAAACATCTTCTCTTTCCAGAAGCATCTTTACTGCCTCACTATACCCACGCCAAGCGGCTGACGTGAGAGGGGTCCGGCCATGCTCGATGTCTGCCTGGTCGGGATTGACGTCTGCTCGTTTCGAAAGCGCCCTTACTACCCCCTCGTGCCCCTTCGCAGCCGCCGAGAAGATTGGAGTTCGGCCGTATTTGGTGTCTGCCTGGTTGGGATTGATGTCCGCTCGTTCCAAAAGCATCTTTACTACCCCTCCGTGCCTGTTCTCAGCCACCCACGAGAGTGGCGTTCGGCCATAAAAGGTGTCTGGCTGATCGGGGTTGACGTCTTCTCGTTCCAAAAGCACCTTTACTACCCCTTCATACCCTCTTACAGCTGCCCATATGAGAGCCGTACTCCCGGTGCAATCGGCTGCATTAACGTCCCATTCCTTCATCTCAAGTATTGCTGTTGCTATCTCTACGATCCCGAGGAATGCTATTCCGTGGAGCCCTGTAAATCCCATAGCCCCCCCCCCCGGTTAAACAATTGATTCAGGGGTGCACTCCGATCAAAATGCAGCAGTAGTTGAGCAGATATATGCTCATCAAATCTATCGAGAAGCCTCAGTGCAAGTATTCTGACATCTTCTGTCATCCCCCTTTTCGTATGCCTCCCCCAATAAACAGAAGCATACTCTAGAAGGGGCATTGTTGAGGGGGTCGACTGAAGAGTTGGCGAAAGGTCCCGGACAGATCCAAAATTGAGGTATGTCAAGCAAACCTCCGCAATTGCTGAGTGGGGGCTACCGAATAGGGTCGGATCATTTAAGAGATGCTCCTGCAGAGTAAAGTGCACCAGTCGAACAGTGGACGAAGATGCCTCGACCGTAACAAGACCCAGACAAGATGCCACGAGTGTCCGTAGTGCAGGATCGTTTTCTGGGTCGAGATCCGCAGATCCTATCTCCACTCCCAGAGCATGACAGAGCTCCTCGGCCCGAAACGGCCGTTCGGAATACAACGCCCACATCAGGACCTTCAATCCGAGTACTGATTTATATCCTTTCTGCGCCTTGAGTCGTGATAGAGTTGCCGTGTAGGCCTCGCTCAGTCCACTGCCTTGTGTCATCTCTTCGAGTTTCTTTCTTCTTTGACGAATTGTCACCTCCCCGAGAATAGCGTCGATGTTGAGTGAAACAAGGAGGAATCTACATACAGTAGTTAGTAAGTATATACTATTGATATATTGGCGATGCTAAGTGGTCCCACGCACATGTCAGATATCTTCTCAAGAATAACTCTCACAATATCCGCCCGCAAGTCGTTGCTCATCGCCTCTGGCTCTGCATCCCGATCTAACCTCATCTCCACATAATTCCGGATATCGTCCGTGTTAGGGTTAATGGGTACCACAACCGCCCTGGAGAAATATCTTTGAATATCTTCCCCTACGTGTGGCCTTCCGGTGAGGAATATTCTCGTCCCAGGAGACCCCCGAACAATATCTCTCAGAGATGAGAGAAGCTCTGGCAGGTACTTTGGTAAACATTCGTCCAAGGCGTCGAGACAGATGAAAACCCGGGGTAACGAAGCAATGGCGATTTTCAGAAATCCTATCAGGTCCGCAAGCCGCAGTCCTCTACCGCCGAATTCCCTTTGTCCTCTTTGAAACTCCTCCCGTAAATAATCAGGGATGCCCCCTCTGCCTACTACTAGCTGCTTCAGAAAGGCTCCCATGATGTTGGCGATTGTCTGTTCTTGTTGGGAAAGGAAGTCGCAGTACAAGCCTACAACGGCGATATCTTCCTTCCTCGCCTAATCACACAGGCTGTCGATCACTAGCGAACTGGTGTCCGGGCCGTCAGCTATATTCGCTTCTTCCAAAGAATCCTGCCACCTACCTCAGGTATGCCTTGCCCACTCCTGGATTCCCGGAACAAAACAAAACAGCCTTATCGGCTCCGCCCTCACTACCTCTCCACTCTTGAAACTCCCTCGTTTCCAAAAGCCAGTCCCCGGCACCGTCGAACCGGCCCATGCGCACGCCCTGATGTCTCTTATTTGGCTCCAGGGGAGAAAGCCAACGCATGATCTGGGAATCCTCGGACGTATAGGTGTTGAAACTGCCGCTTATGTTGCCGCAGTTGGCGTTCCCATCGCCGAAAGTGATCGATTGCATAGGTGAAGTTTGGGCCATGATATTTTATCCAAAATGTTGGTTGAACGTAGAAATGGTGTAGCGATTTGTGGGGGCATTAGAGGAACTTATACAAATCATCTGGATAGAGCTGAGGAAAGGGGGTGATGTTGGTCCCTTGTGGCAAATTACTATCCAATCATTTCTCTTTGAAAGTGCATTGCTAATGGGTGGTATGTCACACAGAGACTTCTGCCCACTGATTGTCTCTCAGCTGCCGGCGCATAATAAAGCTCATTTACCTGAAGCGGGTATCCAAACTGGCATGTCCTCACACAAGATTTACGAATAAGAGCTACCGGTAGCATCTCCCCAAATATATGCCATTACCCGGAGAACCTAAGATGTGAGTGAAGTAAACCCTCAACCAATAGCATCAAGTAACAAACAGCAGTCATGCCCATCGGGTTATCCAGCTGCCTCTCCACATGCCGGGATTGTAGTCTCAGATCAGACTAGAGTTATATAGGTTTAATACAAAGCGGGTTTATATATGTATTCCCCAGCCTCAGCCCACGGTCATTTCCTTGAACTCTTGTCGCTAGTAACAGATTCTGGCTTCTTCCAAGATAGCATCAATTTTCAGCCAGACTACCCTATCAAAAATCCAGATATGTATATATCTGTCAGTAGGTAACTTGAGGTGGCTTCGGGGTGCTGTTGCTCCTACGTAAATTTCCGGAACATCTTTTGGAGTTTTCTTAACAATGTCAGCTTCTGGGGTGTTGTCCTAATCTAGCCTACGATGAAGACATCTGGTGATATCACCTCTCCTAGGGGCTGTGCGTATAGTTGTTACTCTTCTAGAAAGATGCTTTCCGATTTCATCCTCAATTTACAACCTTCCAGTGACAAGTACTGAAGTGTGTGGAGACCTTTGGGGGATTTATTTTAGCGAATTAAGAAGCTTACCTCGGTGTTCTCCCACATCCACTTTGAGCATCGATGAATATGAGTGTACTCGAGTACACTTTACAGAACAGGTGGTCTACCACATCTTTATAATATCCGAAAGTCGTGGCCCTGTCCACCAATGAGCTTTTTTCTGGTCTTCATATGCTTTGGCTACCCCCTCCCGGTACCCCTCCCAACCCTCCCACAGCCCGTTTGAGTAGAGATGACTGCCTCTTTTGGGCGCAAAGTCCCCGTAAATACACGTAACGGAGATTGTGTCCTCCAACCCGGCCCTGTTACCTGAGATCAATCTTGCTAACCTTGGATATCTATAGCGAAACAAAACAGCTTCATCAGGTCCACTTCCCTCACTACCGGCGCACTAGCGGGGACGCTCTTGCTGTTGTCTTTAGACTACAAACAAAACCACTATCATTAGTGTGGTACTGTATATGCAAAAAACAAACCCCTAACTCTGCTTTAGTCTGTTCACGGGGGGTACTATAATTGACTGCTTTGATCTCCAAGCAGGTGATCTACTTATCACCGGTATTCCCCTGGTCGCTCCATAATGCAGTCACAGACCATCACAAACCATCACTCAGTTAGCTCTAGAGTTGAATAGAGAAATCCCAAGTCAACCCTTATAGCGTCTCATATTAGTGTCGTCGATCATAACTAAACAACAACAGTCAAAATATATAAGCCTCCCAGTCCAGCACAGCCTCCAGAATTCCAATATTCTCAAATTTCATACTTGCTCTCATACCAATCCATGTTCTAGATATTCTAGCTATTCCTCCATTCCGGGGACAATGATCATTTCTATAGCAACACTGATACCAATACCAACCGCTTCCATTACAACCGCTACATGCTCCTGGCATACAATACGATTCAATATCATAAAATCCGGTGACTTTCCATAATCCTATCAGAAGGTATTTACCAGTTCAATATAGAAGAAGGAACTTGCCCTTAATAAAGATGTGAGAGGGGGGGATTGAATATGACCCGCAAGAGTGGAAAAGAAACCTAACTAAGTTTTTAATCCACAATTGACCCCCAGTATCGCGAGCAAGAGCTTCGTGACCCTAAATTGGCTAGTTAGTAATGGCCTCCTGCACACAATCCTCCTCATCCGCTACCAAGACATCGTATTTAAGTCTTTTGTCTAACCGTCTTCCATTCTGCAAGCTGGCGACCTAAAATCAGGGCTGTTCCAAGGGAACCTAAGTTATCAGCACTTTCTGGGAAACGGGCTCTTGTAGTAGAAGACTCTTTACCCGGTACCAAATTTTGTACATCCCTTTTTCCGGTATCGTAGTTCACGGCTGTGATTTAGGGCACGGTATTAGTTACGATGTGGTTCCGTACCTTATTATTCTAGCGTTAATATCCCAGGGCAAGGCTGATGGAGGTGAAAAAATCGCTCAGATGAGTAGATGGTCGGAGATGTGGTGGGTTGTCTATTGGAGGTTGCTATTTTGTAAGCTGGAGGCGGAGATGCTAGTGGGTATTGTACAGCACAGCGCCCCCCCTCTAACCACGTCCATCAGATCTAGGTATAATACCTGATATACTCGAAAAACTGGCTTTTAATCAAGGTACTATCTCTAGCTAGGGATATCGAGCAGGTCGTGAGAGCTTGCGGTCAGTTCTGAGGGTTGCGAGAGCATTACAAATCGTTTGGATGCGAAACCACGTCTATACAAGTAGTGGAAATAAATCACCATCATACCTTAGCTAACGGCTAGCTTTACATCGCTTTTCACTAGTGTCAGAAATACTGGCACTTCAGGGGGTTTTCTCTATATCTAAACAACCGTACTTGCTCTTCAGCGGGAAATGAAAAGGGAGAAAAGAGATTTTAGAAAAATATGTGAACAATAAATGCGAAAAGAGGATTTACATCCAGGAAACAATAAATGAAGATATGACGGAAATTCCAAGCCACCATGGCTTATTTCAATACAGCGGAAATGACCCTCCATTAATACTAGACCCTAGGCTTAAAACAGAAGTTCACGAATGCTGACCCGACCCCATAAGAAAAATCGGGATAGAGGGTGAGTGAGTATGTGATATGCCGGTATATGTGCATTCCCATCGGGTATTATTTCCTTCCGCAAGAAAAAAGAAGAAACAAGATGGGTTATTGTAGGAGGCATACTGCGGAAAGAAAGGTAGGAGGGCAATTTCCACAAGGTAGTATTTTAGGGTGCAGGAAGAGATAGGGTGGGGGTGAGAGGGTAGAGGTAGTGGTAGCGACAAACACGTTTAAGGAGCTGTTCCGGGCGTATAGGTTGTTAGTGTAGTATTCGAAGGCGGAACAAGGGAAATGTCACCTCGGGCTTAGCTCGTGCTTTGGGTGGTAGCTGCTGGAGGTTGTAGCAGAGCTATCACTCGCGTGTGGCCATTTCTAGCGGCATACGAGAGGGGCGTTTGGCCCTTATTATCGGGCTTGTCGGGGTTGACGTCGTTCCGTCCAAGTAATATTTCCACCACTTCCTTGTGCCCATTTCTAGCAGCACAGCTGAGTGGCGTTTGGCCATTATTGTCTGGCTTATCGGGGTTTACGTCTTCTCGTCCGAGTAGTATTTTTACCATTCCCTCATACCCGCAGTAAGCAGCCCAGAAGAGCGGTGTTTGGCCGCCCTCATCTGACTTGTTGGGATTGACGTCGTCCCGTCCGAGCAGCATTTTCACCACTCCTTCGTGCCCATTATAAGCAGCCCAGGAGAGTGGTCTTGTGCCGTGCTTGTTTGACTTGTCGGGGTTGATGTCGTCCCGCTCGAGTAGTATTTTTACAACTCCCTCGTTTCCATAGCGAGCAGCCAGCATCAGCGGTGTTTGGCCGTCTTCACCGGGGTTGTTGGCGTCGATGTCGGCCCGGCTGAGTAGTAATTTCACGACTGCCTCATGCCCATTCCAAGCAGCCCATGCGAGAGGTGTATGTTTCATGCTATCTTTCTAGTTGATATCATAACCTTCCACACAATCTGATGAATTCCAAAGATAGATGCACAGGGAAAGCTTATCGAAATCGATACCGTAAACACTCGGCTTCTGTGCTTTTAAAGGGATTCCGGTGGATATGCGGTTATTTCAGTCGTAAAATAGATTCAGCGCATGCTACTTCGCGTAATCTAAAAGGTCGCTGTTTGCATGGATTCTCTAAAGAATATTCGAGAAACAAGGTTGGGGGTTGAGAGGGGGGGCCCGTTGGAGATTGAGGAGGGGTACGGGTTGAAGATTTGGAGTAGGAGCGGTCGAGGGAGCTTTGGCTACTGCAAATTCGCGCACCTTAAGTACGTTTCTGCAATTATCGACTGAGTTGTACCAAAAAGCTCCGGGTGAGCCCCAAGGGGGGGTAAAGTGGGTTGACCGCACGGTGGAAGCTTCTTTGCCCAGCAAGTCCTTGGCAACAGGCTAGCAAGGTCCGTGTTGAAGCGATACTGTGGCTCTTGAAATTCAGTGACCGTCTGGACGGGTGGGGAGTGGCGCAGTTGAGCGAGCTTCAAGCCCCTCTCAACCTGCGTGATCTGAATCGAAGTTCCCACGCCAAGCCTCTCTTTCTCCCCACCTTGTTCCTTATCCGGCCCCGCATGGTACAATGCCGGTCCTCCGGCCCCGGCCATCAGAGGCTTTGCTACCGTATATACTAAGTAGCAAAGCTAATGAGATTCAGAAGAACCAGGACTTTGAAATTCAGGCAATACCTATGCCATAATCTACCCCATCTATCTAACTATGGCGAAGTTCTCCAAAACCAAATTCCCTTAACTGACTTAAGTAGTGATTGAAAGAGTCCTCCGATATTCTGATGAATAGTCTCCTCTGGCCCTATAACAATTCAAGATTTACCCTTCAACTAATTGATTGAGGCGTCAGAGAAAATCCCTTATGACACTCTTAGGGTACAATATCGAGAACACAAACAAAACTTCTATACTCAGTATACCGGTAGTCTAAAGTACTAGGACAAAAGGGTTCGTCCGATTAGCGGTAACTGAGCAGCACCTCAAAAAACCCCACCTTCTCGATAAACCTCCTCTCAACAACCATGTCTCCAGAAACTACAAGCTACCTCACAGACTTTGAGAAGGGGCAAATTGTTGCTCTAAGGGAAAAAAATCTTTCTTTTTCTAAAATTGGAGAGCTCTTACTTCGCCCTAAAAGTACTGTTCAAAGTTTTTACAACCGCTATCAAAAGAGGGGTGATGCAAAAAACCTTCTATTTACTGGAAGACCAAAAATTGTCAATCCCAGAACCTGTGGCTGCCTAGTCAGAGAGGCCAAGAAGGCATGCCGCCAGCCATTATCAGAATTGCGCAATGAGATTGTCCCACATGTCTCAGTTAAGACAGTCAAGAGAGCTTTGGCATCAGTCAATATAAAGAAGTGGAGAGCTAGGAAAAGGGCATTTCTGAAGGATGAACATGCTATCAAGAGGTTGGCTTGGGCAAAAGATTATAAGAATTGAACAAAAGAGGACTTTGAGGGGGTCATCTTTAGTGCTGAATGCATGGTTGAAAAGTCCAAAGACCTTAAGGGTATTTGGGTCTTCAGAACACCTGAGGAAAAGTGGCATAAGGACTGTATCCAAGGGGTTATCAAAGGACCTGGGATAAAGTTGATGGTCTGGGCTTGTATTTGGGGTAAAAATAAGGGTCCTCTGATTCCTATTTTTGACAAGAGTGTGAATAGATTTGTATATATTGGAGTTTTGGAGGATGGCTTAGTTGATGTCTGGTAGGAGGTGGAGGACACAGTTGGAGATCCTATATTTCAGCAGGATGGTGCAAAGATACATACTGCAAGAGATACTATGTCTTGGTTTGCAGAAAACAGCATACAGGTTATGGAATGGCCCCCCAATTCACCAGACCTCAATCCTATTGAGCACTGTTGGAAAAGGGTAAATGAAAAGCTGCATCAACGCTTTCCTAACATTCACAAGACCAAAGGAGGTCCAGATACTATTAGAAGGTCTCTAGCAGAAGCTCTTGATGTGGTTTGGACTCAGGATATTGAAGGAGAATTCTTGGAAAGGCTATGGGAGTCAATGCCTAGGAGAGTGGCTGCTGTTTTAGATGCAAGGGGATGGTATACAAAGTATTGAATTTTTTTCTTTGCAATTTCACATAGGGTTTTTCTTATATTTAATGGATGTCTATCTAAATTTTCAATTCATTCTAAGCAGTTGTGGTTGCATAGGTAGTAAATTTATAGTGGTTGTGGGGTTGCCGTTGCCGTGCCGGACGAACCCTTTTGTCTCCCGTACTTTAGTATGTGCGAAAAAAACAAATAAATACCTTAACCCTGCTTTAGTTCGTTCACGGAAACTGCCATAATTGGCCACTATGTTATTATCTCCAAGTAGGTGACTAAGTTATCATCACACCGCTTTATAATGTCGTCACAGGCTGTCACTCGTTTGGGCTTGTGTTTAATGGCAATGTTACATAATATTATCAATCAAGGTAACCCAACACGTTATATTGTGATAGCTAGGCCTAAGCCTACTGGGAGCTGTTAGCCCGGCAAATATAAAAAAGCACCTTGGATGCCAATTAAGATCTACGGGGTGTGGTTTGCGCAAACACACAGATGTGGAAGAGAAGCCCCCATTTAAGTTTTCAAATACACGATTTACCCCGAGCATCGTGAATAAGAACTTGGTGGACCTAACTTGGCTTTTCGGTAGCGCCCTCCTGCATGCAATCCTCATATGCCACCAAATTCTAATATTTAAGCCATTTGCTCAACAATCACCTAGCCTCTGGGGGTCGGCGATCTAAAATCTAGTTCTTGTGAGGAGACTGGGTTTATCAGCACTTCCTGCAACGCGAACTCCTGTCGTAAAAGACACTATTGCTCGGTATCGGGTTTTATAGTTTCAGATACCCCTTTCGGTATCATGCCTTAAGGCTATAATTTACAGTGTGATATTAGTTGGTCACAGCACTGCAGTGTACGGTATTATTACAACGCTACTATATCTGGGTAAGGTGAGGTTTCCCTGCCTATGTTAGGAGATCATATAGGCTCGTCATGCCTAGCTTGAACACAGACAGAAGTTCCAAGGGAAGAAAAAATAAATTGTAGTAAGCAAAAGAAGACTCAGGGGATGGGGTATCCCAACTTGCTCCCGGGGCGACGTTGCGCAGTACTGTGATACTTTGATCGCTCTAATCAAATCAGGCACGATACAATATTGGATATGCTCGAAAAACTCGTTATGCTCTAAGTACAATATATAGGTAGGTGATATCGAGAATTGGGGCAGCGCACTTGTGACTTACATAAGTGAAGCAGAGATTAGGACGGCAGGTGTTGAGCTCTGTTCAGAAACCTCCGTAGGGTATTCAGGGCGCCAAGGTGAGTGTGGGCGGATTGGAGGGAGTATACTAGGGTAGGCTAGGTAGACGAGGCCGCGAGCCGCTCATACACCCCCTCATTCGCCTGCTGAGCTTAAACAAGAGGCTTTGCTGTGGCAAACCCGATAAAATATTGCAAGTGCTCAGCCAGTGATTCCCTTATAGGAAATTAACGAGTTAGTACCGGTGCGAGTAGGGGGGGGTGTCCGGTGGCTTGCAGCTTCGTTTGTGCTCTGAAAAATCGCACGCCTTGTTGGTGGCCTGCTTTAAGAATGAGGACGAAGGGCTCAGTAGCATAGCGAGTTTCACAATTTTATACAGTACTGATAGAACGGAAGTGAATTCCTCCGCTAAAGAACTCCTTAATTTTCCTTAATGGGCAAGACTAGAATTGCGCATAGCTTTCAAACTTGACTTTTAATCTCACACCTCGAGGACAGAGGCAAATAGGCGTGGAGGAAAAGGGAATAAGGATTTTAGGGGGAAAAAATGACCAATAAATGCGAAAAGAGGATTTGCGTCCGGAGAAAAAAGAAGAATGTAGGTAGATAGTATTGTGATGGAAATTCCAAGCCACGCTAGCTTTTTTCAATACAGTGAAATAGTCCTCCACTAACGCTAGAATCTAGATTTTAAACGGAGGCTCACAAATGCTGACCGGGCCCATAAGAAAAATCGGGATAGAGGGCTAAGCAAGTATGTGATAGATATGTGCATTCCCAGTGCGTATGATTTCCTTACACAAGAGGGAAAAAGGAAGGAGAATAATCAAGATGGATTCTTGTAGCGGGAATACTTTAGAAGGAAAGGTAAGACGGCAATTACCATAAGATAGTGTTTTAAGATGTAGGAGAAGATAGGACGGGGGGGAGGGGAGAGGGAGCGGCGGCGGCAAACACGTTTATGGAGCTGTTCTAGTCGTTGAGAAAACGGGAGTATAGCATGTTAGAACAGTATTCGAAGGCGCAATAAGGGAGATCTCTCCTCGGGTTTAGCTTGTGGTGTGGGTGGCAGCTGCTGGAGGCTGTAGCAAAGCTACTACTCGTGCATAGCCATTTCTAGCAGCACACGAGAGGGGCGTTTGGCCCTTATCATCGGGCTTGCCGGGGTTAACGTCGTTCCGTCCGAGTAACATTTCCACCACTCCCGCGTGCCCATTTTCAGCAGCAGAAATGAGTGGCGTTCGGTCTCTATTATCTGGCTTGTCGGGGTTTATATCGTTTCGCCCGAGCAGTATTTTTACTATTCCCTCATACCCGAAGTAAGCAGCTCGGAAGAGCGGTGTTTGGCCGAACACATCTATGTTGTTGTTGGAGTTGACGTCGTCTCGTCTGAGTAGGATTTTCACCACTCCCTCGTGCCCAAAAGAACAAGCCCAGCAAAGTGGTGTTGTGCCATAATTATTCGACTTGTCAAGGTTGACATCGTCCCGGCTGAGTAGTATTTCTACAACTTTCGCGCGCCCAAATTGAGCAGCCCGAATGAGTGGCGTTCGGCCCTGATTATCTGGCTTGTCAGGGTTGATGTCATCGCGTCCGAGTAGAATTTCTACCACTCCCGCGTGCCCAGCTCGAGCAGCAGAATTGAGTGGTGCTTGGCTGTCATTATCTGGCTTGTCGGGGTTGACGTCGTTCCGTCCGAGTAATATTTCTACCACTCCCGCGTGCCCATTTGCAGCAGCACGACTCAGCGGCGTTTGGCCAGTACCATCTGGCTTGTCGGGGTTGACGCCGTCCTGTCCAAGTAGTGTTTTCACAACTCTTGCATGCCCGTTTTCAGCAGCACAACTGAGTGGCATTCGGCCCGTATTATCTGGCTTGTTAGGGTTTACGTCGTTTCGTCCGAGTAGTATTTTCACTATTCCCTCATACCCGCGGTAAGCAGCCAAGAAGAGCGGTGTTTGGCCGCGAATATCTGTCTTGTTGGGGTTGACGTCGTCCCGCCCGAGTAGCATTTTCACCATTCCCTCACTCCCCTTATAAGCAGCACGGCAGAGTGGTGTTGCACCATACCTATCTGTGTTGTTGGGGTTGACATCGTCCCGTCCGAGCAGTATTTCCACCACTCCCACGTGCTTATTTTGAGCTGCACAACTGAGTGGCCTTCGGCCGCCCTCATCCGGCTGATCAGGGTTGATGTCATCACGCCCGAGTAGCGCTTTTACTACTCCCTCATACCCATAGCAAGCAGTCCGCGAGAGAGGTGTGTAGCTGTCTTCATCCGGGTAGTTGGGGTTGACGTCGTCCCGTCCAATTAACATTTTCACCGCTGCCTCATCCCCACGCCGAGTGCCCCACCCGAGAGCTGTTTTGCCGCGCTGATCTGGTTGGTTGGGGTTGACTTCGTCTCGTCCGAGCAGCATTTTCACCGCTCCCTCGCGCCCATGGCAAGCAGCTAGCAAGAGTGGTGTTTGGCTCGCCTCATCCACATAGTTAGGGTTAACGTCGCCCCGTTTGAGTAGCATTTTCACAACTCCGTCACGTCCATCGCAAGCAACTAGCATCAGTGGTGTTCGGCCGCCTTCACCGGGCTTGTCGGGGTTGATTTCAGCCCGGCTGGTAGTAATTTTACGACTGCCTCGTGGCCATTCATAGCGGCCCATGCGAGAGGTGTCTGACCCATGCTATCTTTCTAGCTGATATCACAACCTTCCACCTCTACCAAATACGCTGCAATCTAATCAATTCCAAAGATGGATGCACGGTGCAGACCATTGAACAGAGCAAGCTTGTCGAAGTCGATCCAGTAAACCCCCGGTTTCTGTGCTTTCGAAAGGATTCTGGTGAATATGCGGTTATTGCAGCCGTCTAATAGATTCGGCGCCAGCAATCTCGCGCAATTTGAGAGGTCCCCGTTCCGTGTGGGTTCCGCGATAGGGGAGAATATTTGAAAACGAGTTTGGGGGTTGAGGGGGAGGCCTGCTGGAGATGGTGAAGGGCGCGGTGAAGATTAGGAGTAGGAGAGGTTAGGAGAACTTTAGCCTGCCGCGAATCTAGGCACCTTAAGCGCGTTTCCGCAGCTGTCGGGTGAGCTGTGCCAAAGAGCTCCAAATGAGCGCGGAGGCGGTCGTGGGGGTGGTTACGTGGGGTGGTTATGTGGGGTGGCGGCACGGTCGAAACCCTTGTGCAAGACAAGAAGTCCTTGGCAACGGGCTAGTAATGTCCCTTATTGTTGCCATACTGTCAAGATTCTGTGATCCTTTCTAGTGGTTGGATGTGGCGCAGTTAGGCGTGCCTCAAAGACAGCTACAGTACATCGGAGTAGGCATACCAAGCCTCACTTTCTTCCCACCTTCTTCTCTTACTCGAGTACTAATATATCCGTTCCTACCCTAGTGTGTCTACACGTGTCTAAACTTCTATGCTCCTCTATATCGGCGCCTCTCCATATCGGCACTCCCTTGATACTTCTAATACCACAACGTTCCGCCACTAGGATTATCATGCTATCGCTAACATCACGGCTTATCAACACTTACCCCCTTCCTTCCATTCCTCGAGGTCGGTCCTATTTACTTAATATGAGTCCTGCTGACCCCCGAATGTCCATAGCAAAACAAACCACATCCATTTCCACCACTACCGGCTACCAACTTCTAAATTCCTGTCTGTAAGAGCCATTCCACTACACTTTTGACTTGGCAGTCATAGATGTCGTGGTGTTGTAACCTGGGCTCTTGTCCGAATAACCTAATAAAGATTTGAGAACGGTTATTGGCAGTGGTATAGCTTATCTACCCGCTAATAATCACGTTCAAAGACTTCATATTATTACTGAGAGGTCTAACCGTGGAACCTAAATGTACACTAAGGCTACGTCTATTAATAGATACACAGACCCCATTGATTAGCCTGTAGGCTAGGGTTAGTACAGTAAGATCTGACCTGATAGATATATTCCCATGGTAGTTGTTATGGTACGATAATTGTTTAGGGCACGACTACTAGTTTAGAGTCGTGACTGTTGTTTGATGGGCTTTTCCTGTTGAGTAGGTTGTGCGTTGCAATCGCTGTCTGCCTATATTAGTCTCTTAGGGGCTGTTTGGCACGCCAACTTTGATTAGGTAACATCTTACAAACTGCGATTTGTAGGGTTTCACAAACTGTGTATTGTAAGGTATGCCAAGCTGTAGTTTGTAAGGTATGGCTTGCCAACCACCTGAAGGAACTTTTATCCCTTGGCTGGTCTGAGACAGTAAAATTCGCGACAGGCATGCTAACCAATACGCTAATCCAGATCTGGGCTCTTGGCAGCGTATTAAGACACCACATGATATCAGAATAAGAGAGGAAGTTCGCCAGTTATATGTAAATAGCGAAGAAAATAGTGGTTGCAAAAACAAAAAACAAAATACAAAAGAGAGCCAACAGAGAAAGCTGGAAGACATATGATAGTACAACGACTGGGTGGAAAGTCTTGGCACATCCTCAATCTCTCTTACAACCAAAATTTTTGAAACTAAACCTCCTGGTTACGTGTCACATTTTGAGAATTTGGGTGGTGTGGTCCGCTTTATGCCCAGTCATGATGGCTTGAAGTGTGGAGTAGTGACAAGGAAATGATGACTTTTGAGTGAAATAAGCCTAGGAGTAGGATATTTCTATACTTTGATGCAACGAAGGTGGTGGTAGATGGCTCCCATTGCAAGAGTCGTACACCATGGAGCCTTTGAAGTTTTGGTTTGAAAGTTTACCTCTAAGCGAGATGTGACTGGGGTGTTTTGGCTTGGCTGTCTGGGGGTGGGAGACTGGGGACGAACTGGGTCTAAGGGACGACACAGAATCATATGAACTCATCAACTACGGTGGACAAGGGGAAGGGAAGGAGTTAGTTTAGAGGTGTTTACGAGGTTTAGGAATCCGGGTCGGGATGGGAAAGCCTGAAGGGGAAGCTGCTGGGTTTTAAGTATGCTGTCGCAATATGCATCGCGACTGTTACGATCGGTCCTCCTGACGGATGACCATTGTGCTGGAGATCCATACGCATGTGTGGACGAAGGTATTAAACGTTACTAGCTCGTTACATTGTGTAGGGAAGGCAGGGGCTGAGGCTACTTATTTGCTGAGATGGCATGCGGGTCATGACAGCCAGAAACAGCGAAGTTGGCAATAGTAGAACTAGATAGTGGATATTTGATTAAGGCCAGACAAACTCAAAGCTACAGAAAGCCAGACTAGTGCTATTAGTCGATACATGTTTATGTCATATATGTACTGAGCAGTTTATCAAAATGTCATATCTCATCTCATCAAAATGTCCGATCAGACCATCTGATAGGCCGCGCCCACGTGTACCCAGCAGTATTTTCCATACCATCCTAGCACCAGAATGCCGAGAAGCCAAGCCAAAATGCGAAATTTTACTCACTACCCTGTGTAATTTATCCTCTCCCACTTCTTTTCACACTCATCCTCTCTTCTACTATCCACACACCTTTTAATATTCACAACAACCACCTGTTCATGCACCGCCTATTGGCCTTCTTATACCACATTTAATTACCAGCTTTACCACGATGCCACGCTGTAGTGGCTGTAGAAGAGAGCTTGCTGTGACGGAATTTGACCCTTCTCGCACTGGGTTCTTACTACGCACCTGTAGGCACTGTTTGGTGAGCCAATTTCTGCTTTTACTTTCTGCTGGGTCAGGTTCTGGAAAATAACAATTTGAAAATAGGAGAGAAGGAGAATCGCCAGAGTGGCAAGAGGGAGTAGAGGTGGTCACTGGAGAGGTAATGCGATGGTAAGGGGAGGAGAAGATGGAGTGCTTGGTAGGGAGTGAGTTGGTAAGTGTTTTGTCTCTTCCACTGAGATATATATCTGACAGCAGAAGAAGTGCCAGAGGATCCAGCAGCAAGGGGAGTAAATGTGGTGGTGCTGAGGGATAATAGTTCTGGTAAGTTAACCTACTCTTCATGTTGATAGCATGATCTAATAGATGGAAAAGTGGCAGGTATTAGCAAGGCAAGGGGAGGAGAAAGAGTAGTGCCAAGGGGAATCCAAGAAGGTGAGATATAGTGATATTGTTGAAGTTGGTGAAGATCTGACTCTGGTAAAGATCTAGGAACTATAGCAGCATTGGGGGGGGAAGGGGTAGCGCTGCTGGTGAACCCAGAAGGTAGGCAACCAGCAATCAATCAAGAGAAAAAAGCTAATAGGAATTATAGTACCTGCCACAGGAGAGGAGAGAAGAGTGTGTAGCCAGTGTCATAGAGAGCTGGAAGTGGAGGAGTTTGATCGCACTGCAGGAGGGCAGTGGCTAAGAACATGCAGGATGTATCTGGTAAGTGCAAATGTGGCAATAGATATGAGATGGAACAAGGCTAATGGATATAAATTTGATAGGCTGCAAGACAAATAGCACGAGCTAGAGTCATAGCAGCACCAGTTGGAGATATGAGGCTGGTTCCCCTAGCTCTGGCACAAGGGGGACAACGGGTACAGTCACGGGTGCCTTTGTCCTTTGAGTGCCAGAGAGCTAGGTGGACAGGCCATGATCTGGGGAGGTTGGACATAAGTTGCACTACCTGCCATGCCATGCACTGGAGGGAGGAGTTGCCGGAGAGAAGGAGGAGAAATCCTGGGAAGGCAAGCTTCGAAGCCTGTTGCAAGCGTGGCAAGGTGGTGATAGAGCAAATGCACCCACTGCCAGAGCCTCTGGATGCCCTGATGAGTAGGCTTAATCCACAGGGAAGGTCATTCAGGAAGCATCTGAGGCAGTGGAATTCGCTCTTTGCCTTTACCAGTATGCTATACAACATGGACAATAGGACCAGTGAGATTGGAGGCACATTCCAGCTGTTCCAGATCCATGGCGCACTCTATCATAGGCAGGGACCTCAGGGACCTGCAGTGGGCCTGGGAGATGCCTTATATTTCCAAGTCTACCTCTATGATCCAGCAGATGCTGCCAGGCAAAGATCTGGACGCGCGCCAAACCTGGATGACAATCTGATTGGTTCTTTGACCATGATGCTGCAGGAGTCCAACCCCCTGATACAACTGTATCTCACGGCGCATGAACGACTGGCAGAGATCAGAGGTGCGGAGAACAACTACCGCCTGATCCTCAACCCACAGCAGAACCTGGTTGTGGAGAGAGGAGCTGATCGAAGAAGGGAGAACCTACCTACGGCAGATGAAGTCTCCATGATTCTGCCGCAGGAATATGGAAGGGAGGGTTTTAGGGACATTGTACTAGCTAAAAGGGTGGATGGGGAAGAAGAGAGTAACGCCTTTACTCTCATCAACCACAATCACGCACTTTATCTACCCCTTCACTATGTTCTTCTCTTCCCTTATGGAGAGCATGGATGGCACTGGGGTAGAAGGCTGGTCAATGGTCCTGACTCACCCATGCCACAGCGCGCCTTCTATAGGTTCCGACTTCATACCAGAGTTGATGAGCCAGCCACCCTCTTCTGTGGTCAATGGTTATTCCAGCAGTTTGTTGTTGATGCGTGGGCTGTATGTGATCAAAACAAGTTGGCCTGGATCTGCAACCACCAAGCAAACATCAGAGCCGAGTTATACAATGGACTGGCTGATGTTTTGGGGGCTGGTGATGTGGACATTGACCAGGTGGGAAGGAGGGTGGTTCTAACCTCGAGTTATATGGGAGGAGATAGGTTTATGCAAAAGCTGTATCAAGACAGCATAGCAACTGTGCGCCACTTTGGCAAGCCTTCGCTATTCATAACCTTTACTGCTAACCCCAAGTGGGCTGAGATTGAGAATGAGTTACTACCAGGTCAGCAAGCATCAAACAGACCTGATCTGGTGTCTCGAGTGTTCAATCTCAAGGTACAAGATCTGCTGAACCAGATCCGCCACAAGGAAGTCTTGGGACCTTGGTTGGGCTGGGTCTGGACAATTGAGTACCAGAAGCATGGTCTACCACATCTACACCTCCTGGTGTTTCTGAGGACAGACCATCAGTTCCTCACAGCAGCCAATATCGATCGCTTTATCAGTGCCGAGCTTCCTTCTGTACCTGATGCAATTGGTGAGGAACTGCGTGGGATTATTCAGAGCACAATGGTGCATACTCACTGTACAGGTGGTAATGGTCAGGCCATGTGTATGCAGGACCTGAACCCTCTTACCACCCAGACCTGCCGTAAGAGCTATCCCCGTCAATTCCGAGAGGAGACTCTAATCACGGAGGATGGCTATCCACTCTATCGCAGAAGGGATACAGGTCAGTCATTCACAGTGCAGGTGAGTAGTAGTGGAGCAAGAGTTGATGCTGTCATGGACAACAGAAGGGTAGTTCCCTACAGCCCTTACCTCTCGTTCCGCTACAAGGCCCATATCAATGTGGAGGTGTGTGGGTCTGTCAAAGCTGTCAAGTACATTCATAGGTACATATCCAAGGGTGGAGATCGAGCCACCGCCATAGTGGATTCAGACCATGATGAGATCAAACGTCATTTACATGGTCGCTATATTGGTCCCACTGAGGCGGTTTGGCGCCTGTTTGAGTTCCACACTCATGGGAAACTTCCTTCAGTCACGACTCTCCACCTGCATCTTCCAGGCCAGCAGGCAGTCTACTTCTCAGAGCAGGAGGGTCCTGGTGCAATTCAAGAGCGCTTGGATAGGTCCATGACTGCCCTCCTGGCATTCTTCAAGTACAACTCTGAGAATGTAGATGGAAGACAGTATTTGTACCATGAATTTCCAGAGCACTTTGTGTACGAACATAAGGTGGGTTGGAAGCGTAGAACACAGCGATTTGCTATTGGTCGCATGTGGTCAGGCAGTCCCTTTATGAGTGAGCGCTACTATCTACGCTTACTTCTCACTGTCGTACGTGGTGCTACGAGCTTTGAAGACCAGAGTACGGTAGATGGGATAGAGTTTGCAACCTTCAAGGATGCCTGCATTGCCTTGAGGCTGTTGGAGGATGATGGTGAGTGGATTTCAATGTTCAGGGATGCACGGGAGTTTATGACAGGAAGAGCCTTCAGGTACCTGTTTGCTCTTTCCCTGCAACATACAACCATTACTAATCCACTTGCCATCTGGGATGAGTTCAGAGAGGGTTTCTGTGATGACCTAGCCCACCTGCTCGTGACAGGAAGGGTTGGAGTGCCAGTTGGTGGGGAGAATATGGGTGCAGGCCTTGCTCATGACTATGGACTCTATCATGTTCAGGAGTTCTTGAATGGATATGGTAAGTCCTTGCATGACTTTGGCTTGCCACAACCGGCACTAGATTGGAGGAAGAGGGAGGAGATGGTAGTGGGAAATGTGATGATGGAGGAGGAGATGGGATATGATATGGAGCAGGAGCGGGTGTTGTTTGATACGATGCGGGAGAAGTTGAATGAGGAACAGGTTGCCTGCTTCGATGCAATTGTTGCAGCCGTGGGAAGCCACGAGCAGGATCCGCAGCAACAAGAGCCCTCTGGTGCTTTCTTCCTACATGGCCCAGCTGGTTCAGGCGAGACCTTTCTCTACAACTGTCTATGCAGTCATTTCCGGTCACAGGGTAAGATGTACAGTGTGTCGCGTCCTCCGGGATAGCGGCACAGTTGCCCCCTTGTGGCCGGAAAGCACATACAAGGTTCAAGATCCCCCTTTCGAATGACACTAATGCTGTATGCAATATCACGCGCAACTCCTTCTTGGGGGAGTTGATTCGCAGAACCTTACTCATCATCTGGGATGAGGTTCCCTTACAACATAAGGCGTGCTTCGAGGCGGTCAACAGAACCTTGAATGATGTCTGCAACACAGGTAACCAGCAGTTGTTTGGTGGGATTCCTACGGTACTCGGTGGTGACTTTGCCCAGATCTTGCCTGTTATCCGCCGTGGTACCAGACAATCCACTGTGTTGGCCTCTATTCAACACAGCTCAATCTGGCATCACTTGCATATCTTCAAGCTCAAAACGAGTAGGCACATGATTGCCAGTGAGGCCAAACAGGTATTTCTCACCTTGTTGACTAACATGGTTACTAATCATGCCCTGCATAGCGAGCTTCAACTCCCTGCTTATATTCGTAGAGTATCCACAGTTGATCAGCTCTGTGATCTTCTGTATCCACAGGCATTATTGAATGAGGCCGTTACAACACACAGTGCTCTTGCAGGAAGAGCTATCTTTGCCTTCCGCAATGACACTGTGAACGATTTCAACGATGTCCTGTTGGAGAGGATGCCTGGCGAGGAGCACAGGTTTGAAGCTGTCAACCATCTCAATTTATCTGAGGATGCTGCTGCCGCTGAGCCCTTTGCAGTGGAGTATTTGCAAAGCATCAGCCTAGCATCTATTCCACCGTCTTCCCTGAGACTCAAGATAGGTGCCCCTCTAATTCTGATCCAAACTTGAGTCCCAGGGAGGGCTTATGTAATGGCATAAGGTTGAGGGTGGTAGGAATCCGGCGCACCTGTCTACAGGTTGCCATTCTTGGTGGAAAGTTCAATGGCATGATCCGTCTTCTACCACTGATCAAGCTTACCACTACAGAAGAGGATCTCCCCTTTATCCTTGAGCGTACTCAGTTTCCAGTCCGTCCATGCTTTGCAATAACAGTCAACAAATCACAGGGCCAGTCTCTTGAGCAGGTTGGTGTAGATTTGCGCACCCCTGCATTCACTCATGGGCAACTCTATGTGGCCCTGTCCCGAGTCACATTGCTTGACGGACTAACCCTTCTACCCTCTGAGCAAACACCTACCCAGACGGATAATGTAGTATATCCTGAGGTACTTCTGTAATCTCTCTCTGGTAAGTCTATTTCCTCTGCTCTTCTGCTTTCCAAGTCTATTACTAATACTAATCTCGCTTTATACTTAGCCCCCTATCCGGAAACTCTACCCTCAGGACTTCTTCCTCCTCTACAGCCTCAGTTGCTGCTTCTTCATCTCTGGTAAGCTAGGTTTTTTTCAGTATTACTAATATTACTAATTATTCTTCAGTTTTGAGCCTGCCATGTCCTGGTTTTTTGTCTTCGTCTCTCCTTCCTTGTATGTATTCCCAAACCTGTACCCTACTCCCTTCTTTCACTTGGACACGTTACTAACCTCTCATTCTTTATATATCACTCCAAATCTCTTCTCCTACATCTCTAATTACTCTCTATTGGTAGACTATTTACAATGTAATATAGATGTTGTACCAATAAATATTCTTTCAGCCTTTCCATTGCGTTTGTCCTGTTTAAACTGGGTCCATATTGTCGTGACTTGTATTATCTATTATCAGGTATTACTTCTACCATAGTGTATGCATATTCCCTGCCCTCTGCCCTATCACATTTCCCACATGCTTGGCATGATACCCACTCCACAACCATCAACACTATGCTGTGTAACCATTTCTGCTCTTCACACTCACTCTTGTCCCACCCAGTATTACTCACCTCCTCTACAATATACAGACGCGAGACGAGCCCTAGGCACTGGGCTGCTAGTCATATATGTACTGAAGGATTTATCAAAATGTACGATCTATCTGATAAAATTGTGCGATCAGGGGATCTGATAGATTGGATCTCTGGGATGACATGTACAGTGTACTGTATTTATGATCACAACATGTGATGGGTGGCAATGCCAAGATGCCAAGCCAAAATGCGAGATTTTCATTTTTCCACTCATTTATTTACTTGTAACCTCTGCCGGTTTTCTCATCCAACCATCTTTCTCTCCATCTTTTATCAACAACAACATCCATCCCTTTTCTATCCATCTTTTGTCACCGATTCATATTTTTTCCAACACCTATTTTATTATCTTGAAAATGGCCCATTGCAGAAGCTGTAGACAGGATAGACCGGATACAGCATTTGATCAGAATCAGAGAGGATTACTCCTAAAAACATGTCGTTAGTGTCTTGTAAGTCAACCTGGTTTTCTTTGTGTTTTTCTTTTTGAATGATAAAGTGTTTTGTGACTAATTCCTTGGAAAAACAGGCCACACAGAGAGAGAGAAGAAGAGTACAAGCAGGAATAAGGGAACAAGAATCCAGGCCAAGTGAGAGACCAGCAGGGGATCCAGTGGCAGGAGGAGGAGATGGGGTCGTGCCTCAGGATGACCATGGTGGTGAGTATTTCGCTTCTAGGTTTAAAGCAATATTGCTGACTCAGGGATAAGCAGTCGGAAATCCAGTGGTAATGGGAGGAGAAGGGGTAGTTCTAATGGAAACCCAACCTGGTAGGTCTTTTGCAATACTTTTGAAGACTATATTCTAATCAAACTCATAGCATCAGAAAATGCTGAAGGGCAACCAAGGCGATGTGGACGGTGCTATAGAGGCCTAGCAGTGGAGGGCTTTGATCTCAATCACTGTGGAGAGTATCACAGGACTTTTAGGATTTGTCTGGTATGTAAAGTACGGGGACAAAACTTTTCGTCCGATGCCCTTTTTACACCAAAAATGGACATTTTTAAACAAACAATTCTCAACATTGTTTATATAAAAACACTTGAAATCTTTCCATCAGCTAGGGAATGACTATCTATTCAAACCTCTACAAGTAGAAGTGTAAGGAATCAAAGCTGTCTTCATTGCTCATGATTGCGTCAACTAGTGTGAAAGTGACTTAGATTTTTGTATGGGGCTCCATACAAAAAAGTACATAGCAACCGATACCAGATACTTAAATGACCTTTTCTCCATCACTTGGTAATATTTAAGGCTTCTGTAAATTTCATCCTATTATCTACAGATTTGCTAATGTAAGGACAAATTTTCGCTGATTCTCATAGTCATTGCGCAATGAGAGAGGGTGGTGAAGATGGGCACTTTTGGTGTAAAACGGGCATCGGACGAAAAGTTTTGTCCTAGTACTATACTTGTTTCAAATATTACATCTTGAATAAGTATGTGTTATGGAAACTGACAAGAGGAAAAAATATAGATTGCTGTACAGAGGGCAAGAGCGGGGGTCATAGCAGCACCAGTGGTTGATATCGAGCAAGCTCCTATAGCTCTAGCACTGGAGGTACCACAGGTACAGTCACAGGTGCCATTGGCCTTTAGCTGTCAGCGAGCTAGGTGGACAAGCCTTGATCTGGGGAGGATGGACAGAAGATGCACAGGGTGCAATGCTCTGCACTGGACAGCAGAGTCGTCAGCCTCGAGGAGACTACGAGGTGGAGAGGCAAGCTTTACCTCCTGCTGCAAGCATGGTGATGCCCAGGTAGAGGCAATGCGGCCACTGCCAGAGCCATTGAATTCCCTAATGAGTGGAGCAGATGTTCAATCAAGACATTTCAGAGAGCATCTCTGCAGATGGAATTCCCTGTTTGCATTCACCAGTATCAAGTTCAATCAGGATCACTGGACAAGTGAGATTGGCGGAACCTTCCAACTCTTTCAGGTGCATGGTGCTATTTATCATAGACAGGGCCCTCTTCTTCCAAATAGTAATAGGGATCCACTCTATTCTCAGATCTACCTATATGATCCAGCAATGGCAGCCCAAGCCAGAGCAGCACGTGCACCAGAGTTGGACGCTGATCTTATCCGGTTCCTGACCTTGATGCTGCAGGAGTCTAACCCCTGAATCAGAGTATATCTTACAGCCAGAGAGCGGTTTGAGCAGGTAGTTGCAGAGGAGGACAACTGTAGGATTATTCTTAATCCACAGCTCCGTCTAATAGTGGAGAGAGGAGCTGATATGCGCCGGGAAAATCTTCCAACAGTAGATGAAGTCTCCATGATTCTGCCAGAGGAGTATGGTAGCAAAGGGTTTAGAGATATTGTTCTGGCAAGGAGGTCAAATGGTACTGATGATACCAACCTATTTACACTAATCAATCCAAGCCATGCTGCCTATCTTCCTCTCCAGTATGTTCTTTTATTTCCTTTTGGGGAACAGGGCTGGCATTGGGGAATGAATTTGCTAAATAGAGAGGGTGAACGCCAAAAGAAGGAACTGTCCCAGCGCATCTTCTACAGATTTCGTCTCCATACCAGAGGCGGGGAGCCTTCTACACTCTTCAAGTGACAAAGATTATTCCAGCAGTTTGTTGTTGATGCTTGGGCAGTGGTGGATTAAAGCAAGCTGTCTTGGGTACGGGTGAATCAGGCTAAAATCAGAGCTGATTTCTACAATGGTCTGGCTGATGTACTCAGAGCTGGTGACACCAATCTTGTACAGGTTGGGAAGAGAGTTCTTCTGCCATCTGGGCATGAAGGGGGTGACAGGCTTATGCAACAGTTGTACAAGGATAGCATTGCCATTGTGAGACATTATGGAAAGCCTACACTGTTCATAACCTTTACAGCCAATCCCAAGTGGGTAGAGATTGAACGTGAGCTCTTACCCTAGCAGTCAGCAGCTGACCGTCCTGATCTGGTAGCAAGAGTCTTCAATCTCACGGTACGAGATCTCCTGGATCAAATCCGACATAAGGAAGTCTTTGGACCTTGGCTGGGTTGGGTTTGGACAATTGAGTACCAGAAACGTGGCCTCCCACACCTCCATCTTCTTGTATTTCTTAAGACTGACCACCAGTTCCTGACTGCAGCCAATATAGATCAATTCATTAGTGCCGAGATTCCAGGCGATAATGATATGATTGGTCAGGAACTTCGTGGAATTGTACAGTCAACAATGATTCACAGTCACTGTGTTGGAGGCAATCACGAGGCCCCATGCATGCAGTGTCTAAATTTCTTGAATGCCTTTGTCTGCCGGAAGGGGTATCCACGCCAATTCCAAGATGAGACCACAATCCACGAGGATGGCTATCCCTCTTACCGGAAAAGAAATACAGGCCAGACAGTTACAGTGACAGTGAGGGGAAGTGGGGGAAGACAAGTAACAACAGTTATAGACAATAGAAGGGTAGGTCCCTACAGTCTGTACTTGTCACTCCGCTATAAGGCACATATCAATGTAGAGGTTTGTGGGTCGATCAAAGCGGTCAAATACATTCAATAGTGCATCTACAAAGGTGGAGATCATGCTACTGTCATGTTGGATTCAGAATATGATGAGATAAAGCGTTACCTTCATGGTCGCTATATCGGTCCAACCGAAGCAGTCTGGCGGTTGTTCGAATTTTCAACACACCAAGAACAACCACCGGTCATGCATCTTGCTCTTCATTTGCCAGGAGAACAACCAGTCTACTTCTCAGAGCATGGGGATCCTGAAGCACTACAACAGCACATGGACAACTCAGTCACAACTCTCTTGGCTTACTTCAAATACAACTCGGAGCATATAGATGGCAGAGGGTATTTGTATCATGAATTTCCTGTGCACTATGTCTACTATACACAACAGAAGCCAGCCAGATGGAAGCTGAGGCAACAGGGCTGCTCCATTGGTCGTATGTATTCAGCGAATCCATTTATAGGGGAATGCTATTACCTGCGCTTGCTGCTTACTGTAGTGCATGGTGCTCAGAGCTTTGATCATTTAAGGACAGTGAATGGAGTGTTATATACTACCTTCAAGGCTGCCAGCGTGGCCCTGAGGCTGTTGGAGGATGATGGGGAGTGGGTTGCCCTCTTCAATGATGGTAGGGCGTTCATGACAGGCAGAGCATTGAGGCAACTCTTTGCCCTGGCCCTGCAACATACCACTATCACCAACCCCCTTTTCATCTGGCAGGAGTATGGGGAGAGTTTCTGTGATGACCTACAGCGCCAGCTTGTGACAGGCAGAGTCATCCCGCCGGCAGGAGAGGAAGGAAGAGAGGTGGTCTTTCATCTCGACTATGGACTCTATTATATTCAGAAGCTTTGAAATGAATATGGCAGGTCTTTGGTAGAGTTTGGGCTACAACAGCCAGTTTTGGATTGGGAGTATGAGGGAGGAGTGGAAGTAAGGGGAAATGGAGTAATGGAGGAAGAGTTGAGTTATGATGTGGAGAGGGAGAGGGAATTGGCGGATACTATGCGAGGGCGGTTGAATGCGGAACAGATCTCCTGTTTCAATGACATTGTCTCTGCAGTAGAGCTTCACCATCAGCAGGATCCCCAGCAGCAGTTCTCTGGTGCATTTTTCCTTCATGGCCCAGCAGGAACTGGCAAGACATTTCTCTACAACTGCGTTTGCAGTCACTTCGGGTCTGTTGGCAAGATAGTCTTGTGCGTCGCATCCTCCGGAATAGCGGCACAGCTACTTCCCAGTGGCCGGACAGCTCATTCAAGATTCAAGATACCCCTGTCCAATGAGATTAATGCTGTATGCAATATCACTCGCAACTCAGCCCTTCCAGAGTTGATTAGAAATACCTCTCTTATAATCTGGGATGAGGTTTCTATCCAGCATAAGGCCTGCTTTGAGGCTGTCAGCAGAACCTTGAATGACATCTGCAATGTAGATGGCCAGCAAGTCTTTGGTGGTATTCCTACGGTACTTGGTGGTAACTTTGCACAGATTATACCTGTGATTCGTAGAGGTACAAGGCAGGCCACTGTAAATGCCTGTATTCAACATGGCTCAATCTGGGAGCATTTGCAAGTCCTCAAGCTCAAAACAAGCATGCGTGTCATTGCAAGTGATGTCAACAGAGTCTTTCTTACCTTTCTCAAACATGTAGCCTCCAATCCTCTTCACACGGGACGGCTTGAACTGCCTTAGTACATCAGGAAGATATCTACAGTTGATCAACTTTGTGATAAACTCTATCCTGAAGTATTGTTGATTGAAGCCATGACTACTCATAGTACTCTGGTAGGTAGAGCAATTCTCGCCTTTCGCAATGACACTGTCAATGACTTCAACAATGTCCTTTTGGATAGAATGCCTGATCAGGAACACCAATATCAAGCTGTCAACCATGTTGCAGTTGCTAAGGAGGCAGAAGCGGCAGAGCCCTTTGCAGCTGAGTATTTGCAGAGTTTGGATCTTGCATCCCTTCCACCTTCTTGTTTGAGACTCAAGATTGGGGTACCAGTTATCCTGATTCGAAATCTGAGTCCCAGGGAGGGCTTGTGTAATGGTACCAGAATGAGAGTTGTGGGAATTAGTCACAACTGCCTCCAGGTTGCTATTCTTGGTGGAAGATTTGATAGCCTGATCCGCTTGCTTCCACGCATTAAGCTTACCACTACAGATGAGGATCTTCCATTCATCCTGGAACGCACTCAGTTTCCAGTCCGTCCATGCTTTGCTATGACTGTTAACAAGTCACAGGGACAGTCTCTCAACATGGTTGATGTTGATCTTCGGACGAATGCCTTTACTCATGGCCAGCTTTATGTAGCTCTGTCAAGGGTTACCTCACTCGATGGTCTAACTCTTCTTACCTGTGATGAGTTTCCCAATCATACAGATAATATAGTATATCCAGAAGTGCTTCTCTAATTATTTTCTGGTATGTTTACTTAGTTTCTTCTATTACTATTGTGGCTGATATGTTTTCAGTACGCCTTTTACCTATTCTCATGGGGTTTATTGACTCTCCAATCTGCTTGTACTCTACTCAAGAAACATATTTGTTATATAAATTAAAAGTAATTTCACTGATTCTTCTGATATTGTATCATATACCTTATGTCTATCCATACCCAGAAGGATACGGTTGACCGTGCGGTCAAGGGGCTGCTAGTAGTTAATATACTGAAAAGTTTGATAAAAAAAACACAAAAAAAGAAAGTCTTGGCACCCTCCAGCTTTCACAATAGGACAATTAAGGAAAGAAATTGTGAGTATGGAATCAAAAAAAAAAGAGAATTTTAACGCATATATCAAATTAAAACAGAAAAGCTAGTAACTCTATCACCAATTAGTATGCCCTGCATGTGCCTGTAAAACATCTTTAATCTGTTCTGAGATTGAGTATATTAAACTATTAAGAACTTCTTCTGAAACATGCTCTCATTCTACTTGAGTGGCCTGCCTGAGCTTTCCCACAATTAAAGAGCGAGAGTGCCTTTGCCTGAATTGTTTCCCAAGTCTTTGCTTGAGCATGCGCCAAATGTTCTCAATAGGGTCAAAATCAGGTGAAGAGGCTAGCAATGATAAAATCTGAATCCCACTCCTCTCTAGAAATTCCTTGATTTTCCTTGCCAAGTGCGGCCCAGCATCTTTCTGAATAAGTTTCTGCCAACAGAAATCCTCTTAGAGCTTCTTCCAATAGAGAATACGATATGGTGTCAAAACTTGATCGTTATACAGAGTAGCATTCAGCCTAACATCATTATTCTTCCTTTCATGCTCTTTAAGTAACAGAATCTACTATGATCGCTACTATTTATTGTCTTGATGTTGAATATTATGTAATCAGGATTAAACTGTAACACACATTTCTTACCTTGTAGCTTTCTTATTATTATAGTTTCTTATTGGGTAGTCCCTTTCTTTCCTTACATTCTAACTCTTTTATACCTTGTGCCCTGTGAGGATGCTCTATGCTTTCTACTTCTTATTACTGGTTTAGTAACTCAGCAGTAATCCCATGTTTGTTTAATTCTCTTACTTGAATTGTTAGTTATATCTTGTTACATCTAAATCTGTTTTCTAGGACATAGATTTTGGTTACTTGATGTAGTGTAGCTTAGAGTTTTAATCTTGAACAGGATATTTGGTTGTACTTTATTTATATTTAATAATAAAGATCTCAAATGCTATGGGTATTTTTGAAATAGACCTCGAATGCCACAGTACCTTAGGTGCCAGGGTGAATTGATTATTTAAGTATTATTCACAATGGTTGAGAAGAGCTTTAGCCCTCTGGGGATAACTCAGCACTCTACAACTAATTTCATATTTTGTTTTCCTTCTACCATGTATCTTCCATCAGTTTCCCTTTCATTCATTTAGCCCTTACTCAGTTCATCTCCCTTCAGTTCATTCTCCCTTGATTTATTCTCTATTGGTTTGTCCTCTTTGAGGCTATCTTCTATTGGTTTATTCTCTCACAGTTTATCCTCTATTGGTTTATCCTCTCTCAGTATATTCTCACTCAGTTGATGCTCTTTGATTTCATCCTCTTTGGAGTCATACTCAATTGGTTCATTCTCTGTTGTGCAATCTTCCATTAGTTTATTCTCTCTGAGGTGATCTTTTATTTGTTCATCCTTAATGGGTTTATTGTTCATAGATTCATCTTCTCTGGGGGCATTTTCTATCGGTTAATCTTTCATTAGTTCATCTTCTATCAGTGTATTCTCTCTGGTTTTATCCACCCCGGAGCGATCTTCTATTGGTTTATCATCTATTGGTTTATCTTCTATTAGTTCATCCTCTCTGGGTATATCCTCTCTGGACTCATTCTTCATCAGTTTATACTTTCCAGAGTACTTTCTATTAGTTAATCTTCCATTGGTTCATTCTTCATCAGTATATCTCTTGCCATATGTCTATCATGATAGCACTTCTATACCATTCCAGCAGGCAAGATATTGGACACCTTCTTGCAAACTATTCAAAGTTTCATGGACCTATCGACGATTGGTCTATTAAGGAAAAATGTAGCCCAAAAGTTCTTGATTGGGATACTACAAGCATGAGAGAAATATAAAGTTGTATAGTTGAAGGTTGCCAATGGAGAGTCCAAGTACTGAATATGAACCAACAAGATATAAAGATTTGTGTTATTATAACAGAGCATACTTGTCTCCCTGGAAACAGTCGCAAATGAACTAGTAATTTTGTTAGGAATACTCCTTACTTATCATCAGCAAAAATAATACTGTGCGCTCTGAGCTCCCTCTGCGTCTGGCTCACCTAGCGCACATAACGTCAATGGTGAATCAGGACGCAACGTCGATCTGACGTTGCGTCCTGATGTTGCTTTACCTAACGTCACATGTCCTGACGCTATCCTGACATAGACCCCTATGCCCTCTGTGTCCTGACTGCATCTGGTGCTCTGCTCTTGCGTCCTGACTGCATCTGGTGCTCTGCTCATGTGACCTGACTGTGTCTGTTGCTCTGCTCTTGCGTTCTGAACACCCCTGATTCTTGGTTGATTGATCCTGGCGACGCCTGACTATTGGTCCTTCCATTCTGATCACCTCTGATCCTGGCCTCTTCCCTCTTAATGTTCGATATTTATCCTCAGTGTCTGGGCTTAGCTCGTTCCGATGCCTCACATCAGGATCCCATGATCCTAAGGTCTCTCGTTTTGGTATTTCCCTCTGGTAACTTCTATCTCCAGATTTCACCCCCTCTACGTGCTGTGCGTCCTGATCTTAACTAGACTTTGTCCTTTCTAACTGGACGCTCTTGTGTGATATCTGGGTACTCTGGTGATGCTTCTCATACTAGTATGTACGTACTATTATCTTCTTTCTGAACTCATCTTGTGATCATAATGTTCAAGTTTACTATATCCACATCGCCCAGACGCTTCCGTGACGTCTAACCTTCATTAATTCTACTCCAATCGCACAGAGTTTGCTTCACGATCTCATATCAACACACCATCAAACAAATAGAATTAATTAATCTACTTGACACATACACGACACATACTTCTTTCTTAATTACCTGCACTAGTACTAAAATTGTGCCCTGGTTCCACATCTTCCTGCTCACTATGGCTGCTTCCCTCTCGTGCTAGCTGTATTCCGTCAAGGCTCAATGAGAGGCGTCGTGATAGAGTAATACTCACAGTCCTGTCCAATGATAGTCCCCGAGTCACCTCCTGTAAACTATCTGGACTCGGCAGATCAGATTTAAGAAATCTGAGAACACGGGCAGCGGACCTCTGGCGGAAATCAAAGGATATGTTACTCTCCTGCGAATTGTTTTGACTATCCTGCTGCTCCACTAATATCCCAATGCGCAGGCTGCTGGGAGTTTGAATTCGGTGTGCTGGCCATCGCGTAGGCTGCCTGGCTGGATGACTTGGTAGCTCGGCTGCTCCCACTGCCCAATTATCGGAAGTATGACTTTGGCGGGCTGCCCGTCGCGTAGCCTGGCTGGATGCCTGATTCTGCAGCTCAGCAGCTACCACTACCCAATTATCGGTACATCCTTCATGGCGATCTTGTTGCACGCCATGCTGCTTCTCAATCTTTGTCTGGACGGTCCCAAGAATATTGTCCAGAATTATCGCCTGTATCCACTCCAGGCATTGGGCCAACGTTTGAGTTTGCCGGGCAAAAAGGTCTTTAGTGGTTCTGATCATGTTAGCATCCTGAAGAAAACGAGGTGGGTTTGGGATCGGGCTGACCTCCTATTGCGTCAGGCTTGAACTTGCACCATTTCTTATATACTCCTATTTGCCATGCTCGTAAAGTATGACATTGGATTGCACTCGTTAAGCAAATTCTTGTGCCATTGATACTCCCAAGAAACTTGTATTCAGCAATTCCACACATTTTCTTGCCTTTAAAGTACTTATCCCATATGGCCTTGGGAATCTGGAGCGCCCGGAATTCAAAGGTCAATATATAGAAGAAGTTTAATACTTCATAAAGTGACTAGACAAAAGTCTTGGTGAAAGGGTTAGCAAGTAACCCAAATAAGTATCCTGCGACCGTGTATTGTTGTCAATTTACCTAAACCACTAAACTACAGTGACACAATACCTTCCAAACTAGTCAAAAGAAGAAAAACTGATCGGCGTGAGATGACTGATGTGGAAAATGGAATGATATTGCCTTTTTCTGGGTTTTTCAGAAAGTTGCAATAGTGGCAAGATTAGTTGGCTGGCCCTGGTCAACGGATCAGAATTTCTCAGCCCGAGCCCTGGAAAGAGGTGGCACTATCGATAATTTGCCTTGTTCCGGTCATCCTAGCAAGCTTACCAAGCGAGATCGTCACACAATTTTGCGCGAGGCTTGTCGACACCGTGATTGGACTCGGCAGTAGTTGGGCGATAAGTGTGCCCTCTATGTTTTCAATACACACCATCAATAGAGTGCTGCATGAGGCTGGGGTACATAAGTGGTTGGCAACCAAAAGGGCAAAACTCACACTGGAGTATGCAATAAAGTTTTTAGCATGAGCGATGGCACAGCGAGATTGGAAAAAAGACGACTTCGAAGGTGTCATATAGAGTGATGAGTGCTCAGTTAAGTGACCCCATGATCCTCGCCAAAGGTGGATCTTCCGGCATCCAGATGAGCAGTGGGTTCCAGATTGTGTGCTTTCAGTCACAAAGGAAATGAGAGTAACCTTAATGATATGGAGTTGTTTCTGTTGTCGAAATCAGGGCATGTTTGTGCCACTTATCGTCGGTTCTATAGATCGTTGGGCCTATTTACGGCTACTGGAAACCTGTTTGGTACCTGTTCTGGAAAGGGTCCGTGATACCATCGGTGATCTAGTATTTCAGCAAGACAATACCAAGATCCATACCACAACCATTATTCAGGAATGGTGTTATGCAAATAACATTCCGCTTGAGGAATACCCTCCCTGTTCTCCCGATTTGAATCTAATTGAGCATGTGTGGCTTGAACTGAAAGGGCGGCTTCATCAACAGTATCCTGATATCGCACACAAACCCGGCAGTCCTAAGAAGATTAAGTAGCGGCTTTGTGAGCTTATTCCAGAGGTGTGGGAGTCAATTCCAGCAGAGGTTTTTGAGAAGCTATGGAAGTCTATACCAGCCAGGGTCCAGGCAGTTATAGATGCTAAGGGGTAGTATACCCGTTATTAGCACTTTGTGTATTGTTAGTCTTTGATTTAATAGAGCGCAATTTTTTTCATACCGGTATTCCGGCGTTATCGTCAAGTTGCTATCATGGTGGTGGGGGTAGGGCGCAATAAGTGAAATCACATGATAAGCAAGACTTTTGTCTAGTCGCTTTAGTTAAGAGAAGAAGTCTCGCCAACAAGAGCACATTACCCTCATATCCGTTTGGGGAGCTGTCACAAACCTGACTACTAAGCGAGGAAATGGTTTCACATGATTCATAGTTATGAATCTGGGGTTTGGGATTTGTTTCACATGACTGGCACTTGCAATATCAGTGTTATAATGTTATTGGTTGATGTTTTTCAGATAACTCACGATTGTGGTAATATGATATATGAGTTTCACATTAGACTTATATTATGAGTCATGGGTTTTACGCATGTGATGCAAGTTGCACACGTGACTTGTTATGTGGATTATGATTGATTTAGGTATGTTGCGCAGTTGACTTGTTGGAATTCATTTGATGGATTTCGCACATGACTCGTTATGAGTCATGAGGTCGTGTGACTCAAGGGTATGAGTCACCAGGGTTAGGGTTGTGGGAGGAACGCCTATATAAAGGCTCTCATCGGACATAGTTGTCAGCCCACGAACCATCTCCTCTACACCTACGGCGATTGAAATCTCAACACCAGAGATATCATCGTGGGACCCTCCACTACCCTTCCTCCCCATCCACGGCCTCGGCCGAGAGTGAGGTCCCCTTCACCCCTCCTGGCCCTTATCATGATCTCGCCCTGGGCAAGCGTGTTTCTAGGGGCCGTTGCGTGGCGGCCTTTTATCCCCTCCTTTCCCAGCTGCTGCTTCGCTTCGCTTACCAAAACACATGGTCAGCAACCCTCCTTTATAGGTTTATGATCGGCGTTACGGTATCCGGATTCTGGTGAGAGTACCTTTCGTCTCGAGAGCTCGACCCTTGATAGGGAAAGCTTCGGTCAGTAACTTCTCAGTTGCCGTCTTTCATGTTGTCTCCGGAAATCGTTCGGCTATGGCCTCTTTGTTGGCTGTTTCTAGGGAGTTGGCTACCCCTCCGCTCTCTTCCTCCCTGTTTCGTCCAGTGGCCTTGTTACAGCCATCCCTCTCAGCTGGCGGGCCTGTCGGCCGGTCCGGAATCCGCGTCCTGCCCTTAGTTCGACTTGCGGGGGCCCTGCTCGGTTTCGGTCAGTCATCGTATTGCACTGCCTCCGTTATCGGTTTCGTTCCTTGGGCTGGGAGTAATGTCCACCTCGACCTTTGGTTTACGGTTACTGGTGGCCCCTTGGGCTTCAAGGCTCTTTGGTTTCTCTACCCTTGTGATGGGATATTAATGGTAGTTTCGTTTGTTTTTGTTTTTGTTTTTAGGGTGGGGGGTGTGCAGGTTGCTGGTTGTCCTGTTGTCTCCTGCTTGTCTTAGGGAGTATTTCAGTATTGCCTGAGGGCTAGATCGTGCGGTTGGTCCCAGACCATAGGGACTTGGGGCGATGGCTTTTTTCAGTATTCTTGGCGGGGTTGTGGTTTTTCTTTACCATAGCTTTTATCGCTGCACGTAGTCTTTGAACCCAGTAGATAGTAAATCAAAGCACATGATATAAGAAAAAAAAAAGAAAAAAAAGAAGACATCATTGTCAGCCACGAACGATCTCCGCTACACCTCTGCTGATTGAAATCTCAACACTATGGGAAATCATCGTCAACTCCATCTCACTCTCCCCTCGCCTCTGGGCCTCAGGGCCTAGTGAGGGTGACGACACTTCCTCCTTCTTCTTCCACTATGGCCTCGCCTTGAGAAAGTGTTGTTCTAGGAGTTGTTTGAAGGCGCCTCTCGCCTCCTCCTAGTCCTTCAGTCGCAACCCTGGCTTAGCAGCCATCCCTGGTCGGCTTTACCTCTCTCTAGATTTGCGGTAGGCTTTACGGTCTCCGGACCTCGGTGAAAGTACGCCTTGGATTCTTTGGCTTGTCCCTCGCTGGGGAAAGCTTCGGTCAGTAACTTCGCGGTGCTCGCTATCGTCCTCACGGTCGGAAAACATTTGGGCATGGCCTGTTTGTCAGTTGTTTCTAGCGAGTTGTTGTCCTTCCAATCACCTCCCCCTGTCCTCTTGTTCGTCCCGCGGCTCAGTTACAGCCATCCCCCACATCCGTCGGTGTTCTCAGCTTACACTGTCGGCTCCGATCACTCCTTTGGGCTGGCACCCTCTCTGCCTAGTGGCTCTATTCGCACCCTGGGCTCCCCACGGTCGCCTCTGCTCGGTTACCGCAGGTTATGGTATTGCACTACCTCCTTGGTCTAACCAAATGCCTTTGGTCGTCGTAATTGCCTCTGGTCTCTTTCGTGTTATAATTGCACCCTGCTTACTTTAAGGGTGATGACCGGCCCCATTCTGGATCGTTGATATAGTTTGTTCTGCATTTTTTCTGGTTCGGTTTTCTTCTCATGGGTTTACATTGTTTGTCTTTTCTTTCAATTGTATTGGTTAGACATTACTTTCCTTGTTCATCATCCTCGGACGGGTTTTGATTTTGTTATTTACGGCAAGTTGTTTTCCTGTTGTTTCCAGCACGTAGGGTTTTGGGGATTAGTTTTGCTGTCCACTTAGGTCAGCCGGCATTTCTTTTCTCTCTTGTCTGCGGGATCGTGCGGTTGGGCCTACACCAGAGGTTCTAGGGATGATGGCTTTTTCCACTGGCGCTGGGAAGGTTTTGATTTGTGGGTTTTGTTTTCGCCATATCTGACGATACATGCTATTTCTTGTACCTTAAAACAACAAATATATGAAATAAAAAAAAAAAAAGAAAAAAAAAAAAAGGACATAGTTGTTAGCCACGAACGATCTCCTCTACACCTCTGGCGATTGAAATCTCAACATCAGGAGAAATCATTGTCACCTTCATCCTCCCCCTCTCACCTCTTCTGATTGCCATGTTGACTAGGAGGGTGACGCTACATCCCCCCTCTCCCCTCTGCTCCCCTTCTGATGGCATTACTCTCGGGCAGTGTTTGTCTAGAGGGTGTACGGTCGCTCACTCCTCCTTTCCCCGCACTCTCTTCGCCGCCCTCGCATAACGGTGTGCACACGGTCGGCAACCCCTCTCTTGTCAATGGCCTTTCGCAGGTTCGGGTTATATCAGGGAAGTAGGGGCCCCGGTGGCTCTGCTTCCTGGTATTGCACTATCTCCGGGGAACTCTGTTTGGTACGGTCGGCATCGTCGAAAACCTGTGATCTCGTTTCGGTAGGTCGGTCTCACACTTCTTGTTAGAATCTAGCTCTCCGTTTTCCTTGTCTCTCCTTGTCTCTCCCCGTCGTTCGTCCTCTGGCTCGGTTACCGCCCCCCCTCGTCCGCCCTCACCCCAGGGTGTCAGTTCTCCTCTTCTGGCTGGAACCCTACAGCCTCTCTATCTTGGATGTTTTCCGGAGGGTAGGTTTGATTCTTTTACGCCAGTGTAATTGGGGCACCTTGTAGGAAGATGGATCCTACTGTTGCGACCGTACCAAAGACTCAAAGTAAGATAAAGATAAAGGTAAAGTTTAAAGTAAAGAATCAAACGGTAAAACTTAATATCGTTAAGCCTGAAAGCTTTACTCAGTTCACGTTCTTCTCGAAGATCGTTGGTTCTCAGGGTAGGGTATTCTTCGCTTATACGTAGTAGATAGGGATATAAAGCCAAGTAATACCCCATCACTACCCTGACCTCTCACAAGCATCCTGCTCAGCTCAGGATTATGCTAGACACCCTATCAGGCAGAATAAGCCTTCGGAGATGTCGGATAGCTCAGACATAGTTAAGCCCCCGAAGCGGAAGTTGTTTCTGCAATGTATCTCCAATACAACCGCATGAGAGAAAGCCTCTTACCACCGTTGACATCCCAGTGTGGAACTGTATTGTCAACTCCTTGACTATATGTCGGTCAGACTCACTGGCCCATCGGCATTATCGTCTTTTTTGCAAGCTTCCTAGTTATTTGTTTCTACTATATACCCATGCTATATTTGATTAACTGCTCAGCTCCCCCGGTGAGGTGTATTATTGTGTTGGCTTCCATGGGCGCTACCGGGAGCCAATCCAATATTAACCACCTCTACTGTGACTAGAATAATGCTTCTAGAGTCCAATTACTCCTCTCAGATATGGTACCCTACATAGGGTTGGCACAGATGCACTATGGGGTCAGTTCCGGAAGCAATTCTGATTGTCTCTGAAACTCACGATAGACCTTATGCTGGACTCCCATACTACCCACGGGCTAGTACGTGGTTCCCTATATCCATCAGGTGTCAAATTGCACCAAAATAGGTGACCACCCTTTGGGTGGCCACCCACACCTCTCTCATATATCCTGCGAATAGCTTTAGGTCGGACGAATGGCCGCGACGTATTGGGTGTTGTGAGAGCTCCTTCAATTCTCAGATTTTCTATGGAGTTTCTCCACTACCTATGTGTTTGCCATGTGCGTAGAGTCCTAAGATCGGGGCTCGAGGGGGGTGTTGGACACTGGGATAGAGTTACCAACTGAACCCAACCCCTACTGTACACATCCCAAGATCTGGTATGCTTAAGATACTAGCGGCACAAGTAACACCTAATCCCGGACTACCCTGGGGATTTTCTTACAAAGTCCCGGTATGGTTCCACCCATCAACGTAGGGTAACACGATCTCAAGGTAGGGTAACTAGGACCCGAAGGTAGGGTAAGCTGATTTTCAAAGTAGGGTAACTTTACCCTGTCATTGCTAAAATCCTGTTTGAACCCCGCGTAACCATTCTTAACGTGTCTGCGGAAACCGGTGTAACCTTCCTCTTGTTTACTTGAGTCCCGTAGAGTAACCCCTCCGAAAGGTTACCCTCTCTAACAAGGCCACTTTCGTGACTTGGGTTACCCTGTCTTACCCTAGGGCAAGCAACTACTAAAGTTCACTAGTCGACTTCCAGATACATATCCTGGTCTACTCAGTATACTTTGTATACTGGACTTTCCTTACTAAGGTTACCCTTTGGTATACCTACTAGGCGTGTAACGTGGTCACTTGTAGCTACCTTTCTCAAGGGTCATTACATCACTCCCCTCTTTAGTCAGTCTGTCCACAGACTGTTTGCTTCTACATATCGTCTATGTATCTTCTTCGGTATGCCATTGTTAATACCTAACACGATGATCCTTAGGCTTAGCAGGATATCGCTTATGGAGATTGTTCAGAGCCTTGTTTGCCGTTTCTTCTAACCTCTCGAACGGCTCCCACAAATTATCTTCCGGTCTGTACCCTTCTCACGAGACTAAGTATTGAACAAACCGATGAGGAACCTTGGCCCTCGCGCCGCCATACCATCGATTATCAACCACATCAGAGATCACATAACTGGGAGCATTGTCCACAATGTCCGGAGTAAGCATTCGTGCAATTGGGCGTCCAATTGGATCCTCCCTATAGGGCTCCAAAATTCCTATGTTGAATACGGGATGTATTGTCCATCAGGCAGGCAGTTCATGCTCATACGCTCTTGTCCCAATCCTTCGCTTAATGACCAAGGGTCTAAATTGCTTGTGGTCAAGCTTTTCCATTGGACGTTTGGTGCGGATATTCTTTCTCTCCAACATAACACGATCTGCATTCTTCTCTCTGCCTTGACTGATATCTTCCAATGTGACATATTCAGGAGATGGTAGCAGTTTTTGGTCATGCTATTTCTTTTGCCTGTCCTCTGATTGTTGTAATGTCTCTCTAATGTCTTGCCAAGTGCTTTCCCAATCCTGGACTAGTAGCTCCCTGTTTGGATGGATACTTTGATTATCCGACACCCCTCCAGACCAATTGGTTCTTGGAGTAAACCCATAGTTAATTTCAAAAGGTGTCGCTTTTGAAGGTTCCGAAGTTGATGTATTGAATGCATACTCCGCCAAAGGCAGTAGTGATGCCCCATCATCTTGTTGGTATGAACAGTTACTCCTTAGATACTGTTCTAGTGTCTGGTTCACCCTTTCAGTTTGCCCATCAGTCTCGGGATGGGAAGCAGTTGATATATTCAACTTTACTTGTAGTAGTTCCATTAGGCTTACCAAGAATTTGAATGTAAACCTGGTATCACGGTCTGATATAATGGGTTCGGGAAGTCCATGCAATCGCCATACTTGCTTTAGAAATATTAGGGCAAGTTCCTTTCTAGGTACCTCTGTCGCTAGTGGTATGAAATGTGCCATCTTAGAAAACCTGTCTACAATGACCCAAATCTTTGTATACCCTTCGGACTCTGGTAATGCCACTATGAAATCCATGGATATTGCATTCCATGGTCTCATTAGAACATCTATGGGTTCAAGTAACCCAAACTTCTTATGTCTGATAACTTTATTTCTCTGACAAGCATCACAGGATCTTACGTACTCTGTAATGGTTTCTTCCATCTTTGGCCAAAAGAAGTTCGCCCTAATCCTACCAATTGTTTTATAGGTTCCAAAGTGTTCAGCAATGCGTGAATCATGCTCTGCCTCCATGATTGTTCGTCTCAGGTTCTCGTCTTTGGGGATATACCATCTATTCTTATACATTAGTAATTCCTTTTCTATTCCGAAATTGGAATCCACATCTTTCTCTCCCTTAACTACAGCTTTGAATACTGCCATGTATGCTTTGTCAGTCTCGGCTGCTTTCTTGAGGACTTTTAGTAAACCAGACTGTAAGCGAAACCCTTGGCATCTTTGCAAAACTTGTGGTCGCAAGATGTCCCATTCCTGCTGTGCATGCCACTGGCCAGGTTGAAAAACTGTTTGTGGCAACAAATTACTCCCCCCTTCAGGTCCGTAGTCCCTACGCCTCGACAACGCATCAGCTATCTCATTTAACTGGCCTTCTCGGTAGACCACCTTGAAGTTAAACGGTTGTAGTAATTCAGCCCACCGATGCTGTCTGCTGTTAAGAGTTTTGGTAGTAATAAAATATTCTAGATTCTTATAATCACTGTATACCACCCGTTGATCATCTACAGACCTCAATAAATGATCCCATTCCCGAAATGCATCGACAATTGCTGTCATTTCCTTGTCATGGACATCATAGTTTATTTCTGTATTGGATAACTTTCTACTATGATAAGCGACTGGATGCCACATCTCCTCTTCGCATAGTTGCGAGAGAACAGCACCAAGTGTGAAGTCACTAGTATCAGTTTCCAACTTAGTTGGACGAGCAGCATCAAAATGTGTCAGAATGGGTCCTGTCGTGAACAGTTCTTTCAAGTGATCAAAAGCAGCTTGACAAGTTGGTGTCCAGACCCATTTTATACTCCTCTTCGTTTGATAGGTCAAGGGTTTTGCAACTTTGCTAAATTCTTTAATAAACCGACGAGAGAAGTTGGGAAAGCCCATAAAGCTCTGAACGTCCTTGACGTTCTCAGGTGTTGACCACACCTTTATCTCATCCACTTTCCTAGTCGTCATGGCGATTCCATGATCAGATATCAAGTATCCTAAGAATTCTACTTCGTGTTGGTGGAAAATTGACTTTTTATGCTAACGCAAAGATTCGCCTTGCCAAGTCTTTCCATTACTTGTCTTACTAAAGAGACATGTTCTTCTATTGTTTCTGAGTAGATTAGGATGTCATCCATGTATGCGATAACTCCTGCGTCCAACATGTCACGAAAGACATGATTCATCATACTCTGAAAAGTTGAAGGGGCGTTGCATAAGCCAAAGGGCATCACCATATATTCATAGAGTCCATAACGACTTTTGAATGCAGTCTTCCATTCTTCACCGGCTGCCATGTGGATGAGATAATAGCCATTTTTCAGGTCCACCTTAGTAAATACTGTGGCTTTCCCGAGCCTATCCCTAAGCTTGTTCATTAAGGGTAAAGGATACTTATTCTTAATAGTAATCTTGTTTAACCCTCGGTAATCTATACATAACCGAAGCGTTCCATCTGGCTTCAGAACAACGCGGATGGGTGCACCAGCAGGAGAAGAAGATCGTCTAATCTTTCCTTGCTCTTCTATTTCTTTGATATAGTCATATAATATATCTAGTGCTCGCTGAGCGAGGGGATATATGGGTCCTGAGGGTGGCTTAGTATCGGGTTCTAGATCAATACGATGATTACATTCCGAATGCTTAGGCAGTGCAGTAATCTTTTCTTGACTACAGATGTCTGCATAGTCCTTATACTCTAGTAGAAGACTAAGACTTTTATCTCCACCATCCTCACCTGTGTATCTCACACTACCTAAGTAATAGATGTTATTGGCATCTTCGGCTAAAAGTTCCTCACTAGTCATGAACTCTATACGCCTTTTGGCAACAAGACAATTTGTCTTCCAGCTGTCCGAACGCCACTGGAGACTATTTTATTGCCAATCAATGTCAGGGATGTGGTCCTTTAGCCACGACATCGGTAAATAGCCATCAATTTTAGTATCAGTCATATCGGCAAGTTCAAACCGCATATTGTTCACATGGTCACCAATTCTCATACGCACTGTTTTTGTATAATGATGACCTGAACCAGGAATATAATTGCCACTTGCATCAGCAATTGATGTCGGATCTGGCCGACGAATACATGGTCGTTGGGCTTTCTTTACCCATTCACTACTAAGTACGGTGCCAGTAGCGCCACTATCTAACATCAGCAGTGCTTCTCTGCTATTTCTCTGTTGATCATAATTCGAGTCCAACCGGACCTTCACATGAATTGACCTAGTGTGTTGCGGCGGGCCGACAAGCCTTTGCCGCTTGACGGGTCTTTCTTCGCTAGTATCGTTTTAGCGCTTAGGAGCCATAATCGCCTAAAAATCTCTTGCCTTTCGACACAAGAGCGGCTCCAACTGGTTGTTAAGGATAATTTTAGCTGTTATGTAGTAAGTAATGTGTGGGTGTTTATTATCACGCCAGCATGATTTCGGGTATTAAACTCTTCTCAGATAAACTTGGAACAAACTTTAATTGCCAATCAAGTCCAGCCTGATATAAACATACAATCCCAAATCTAAGCAAAACGTAAAGAACAAAATATAAAAACCCAAACAAAAGAAAACCAAACCCAATCATACCAATACAGAAGAAATTCAGAGGCCCTTCCAGACGGTTCCTATAGTCTGTTTACCTTTGGTCTTCTTTAATGGTAAAGTGGGGGACTTACCTTTTCCATTTTCTTCTAACCTCCTTTTCTACCTCGTGCCTCATGGCCTGTAGAAAGGTATTTAGCTTGGGATTTATCATAAACATCTGAGAAGGATTTACCTTAATTGGATGCATCGGTATCTACCTCCAGTATCTGAGGAGGAGGTGATCCGCGAATCTCAGTAACCCTCTTAGCAACAGGAGATGCCTCAATGGTTCGGGCTTTGGGGACAGTAGCATTAGTAGGACAGTCATCTGACGCCGTACGCTTGCGGTGGAACCTGGACGAGTGAACCACAGGTTGCTCAGCGGTATACTGTTTCCAGAAATGTCCCTCATTCCCACACCTCGTGCATTGTTTCAACCTTTGGCGCTTGTCTGTCAGAGTACTAGGGATATTCCTATGCTTGTCTTCATACTCTGAATTTTGCTGCCATGGCGGCTTGGCCATTGCGGTTGTAGGGTTCAGGTTGCGATTTCCTGAACCTTTATCCTTCTTTCGTTGCTTCTTAGAGGTTGCACCTCTATCGTCACTCCCTTCATGGTTACAAGAGTGTTTGTCTCGAACAACCGTCTGGTTGAAGGACGCAACATCTTCTAGTTGATGGCCCATATTTGCCCAGTAGGTTAAGATAGTCAATATACAATTCAAGGTGTGGAGTCTTCATAGCCCATGCATTGCGCAACTCTAAAGTCATGCCTACGCGTGCTTTATCCTTCACATGTACCCCATCGTAATGTAACTCACTTGCCACTCTGATAAGTTTATCGACTAACTGATCGACTTTGCCTGCCTTGATGACCAAAGCATTCAATTCTCGCATGCGTGATCCCGATCCGAGTGACCACTAAAGCTGGACTCTAAACGCTTTGGGAATCCACACGAGGTTTGGAGTTCGTTATCAGGATTAAAATTAATTACTTCGCGTTGAGCTGCATCCTCATTAATATGAATATGGATGCTATTATACCACTTTTTGGCGGATCCCTCGAGGAAAGCGATGATAAGGCTAACCTTATCCATGGCTGTTGGCTTGCAGACACGGAAATAGTCAAACCTAATCTCGGCATCCTGTATGAAACGTTGTGTATCAAGAGGATCACCATTAAATCCCTTTATCCCCAACTTTTCTGGCGTCCTTTGCCGAAAGTGGGATTTCTTGATTGACTTCCGTAGATAGTCAGCCAAACCTTGAGACCGTTCATCATACCGTCGCTTCTCAGCATCCCTCCAGTTTGACTTGCGTCTTCCGAGGAATCTGCTAACATGAGGAATAGAGGAGGAAGAATTATGAATACTGCTGGAGGAGGCAGAATCACCCTGGTTACCTCCTGCTCCTGCATTACCACCGGAGGGTGGAATGTTGCCTACATTTCCATCCGCCGGGGGAATTCTGAAACCTAGTGGCGGGGAACTATCTCTGTCACCACCGGTCGGGGTTCTCCCGAAACCCCGTGGTGGATGATAACTACTAAAGCGGTCTACTGATATAGTGGCATTATTATTTTCAGAGGATGATGACCGTTGTCGGGGAGGCGAAGGTGCAGGAGCTGCTTCAAATTTAGCAACTCGCTCAACCTCTTTTTGGGCCAACATTTGGAATTGAGGACATTGATCTATATTCGTATGATCAACAGCTTCACAAATTTTGCATTGGCTCTTTACAACTTCCGGGCTTTAGGAGGATGCTCTATCGGTGCCGAGTAACCCATAGTACAAGGAAACTGGTGATGGCTGAGTATACCCCCGTCGGCCCGTCACTCGATCCTACAAGCAGGGGAACAATAAACGGTAGTCGATTGCACCCCTACCCCTGGAAAGCCTTTGTCCCATTGATAACCCCAGGGTTTAGCAGGAGCCGGTGGTAGTTGCATTTCGAGAGAGGCAACCAATATCGGCCTTTGTGAAGTGGCTACTAGTAGCGGAGTTGGCTCTCCTTCACTAAAGGATATTTCGGGTACTAGACGTACTGCCGGGGTAGTTGGCTGAGCCGGGTGGGCCCTAGCCGAAGCAGTTTGTCCAGACCTGGTCGTTCCTTGCCTCTTGGTTACCGCAGGCCACATGTTAGCCTGTCGAACTTGTACCAAAGAGGGACGAGTTGACCGAATACGCCACTGGAGGTGCACGTCGAGGGCAGGAGCGAAGGGTGATAACCGTGGTTGTGTTTGGGCAGCTGCAATTCCCATTGCTTGTTTAGCTTGCTCCGTCATGTATTGATGCCAGGTAGGGTCAACCATGATTTCTGCGAACTGGGCCACATGGTTATGGTAAACCTCTTTAACAATCTGGAGTGGGGGAGCTTATTCTATAATAACGTTATTCGCAGCGTCTATTCTCCAACCCTTTTCCACCACAACCTCAAGTGCTTTAAGTCTACCATTCAGACGGGTGGTTGACATCACCTGTTGTCGATAATAGAGCTGAACCTTTTGCATCCATTGTGTAGCCATAGCTACCATCCTCTCTTGGAAATGAGAATCTTTTTCCTCAACAAGGCACTCTAATTGGGACTGGGCTTCATGGAATCTTCGACCGACTTCACGCAGGATGTATCGTTCGAATATCTCATGCGTAAATTGCACAAAACTGATGTTTGGTGGAGCTGACTCTGGATTCCATTCTGCAAAGGTGGGGTTATTGGTAAGGGAGGTGATCTGGGCCTTTGGGTCCTGTACGATCATATCTCGACATTCATTTAGGACCTCAATAGGTGCCGCCTCAATCAAACCCGCAACTGACTGCTACCCCAGACCTCGTAAATCGGCATATGCGTCAAAATTGAAGAGGTTGGAAGGCTTGTCAGGGGCATGTTGTGATCCATTCGATCTCTGTAAAGCCATTTTGCAGGACATATGTCTTTCCACCCTGGGCTACTTGTGCCAGACAAGATACCAGTACTTAAAAGATGTCACGAAAGGGGGCTTTAGATCAACGATTTCTCAAGATGAGAGTTAAGCCAGAGCTTAACAATATACTGTAATGGGGGCACCCTGTAGGAAGATGGAGCCTACGGTTCCGACCGCACCAAAGACTCAAAGTAAGATAAAGATAAACGTAAAGTTTAAAGCAAAGAATCCAACGGTTAAACTTAATATCATTAAGCCTGAAAGCTTTACTCAATGCAAGTTCTTCTTGATGATCGATGGTTCTTAGGGTAGGGTGTTCTTCGCTTATACGTAGTAGATATAGATATAAAGCCAAGTAACACCCCATCACTACCTGACCTCTCGCAAGGATCCTGCTCAGCTCAGGAATATCCTAGACACCTTCTGGGGCAGAATAAACCTTCGGAGATGTCGGATAGCTCAGACATAGTTAAGCCCACGAACAGGAAGTGGTTTCTGCAATGTATCTCCAATATAAACGCATGAGAGAAAACCTCTTACCATCTTTGACATCCCAGTGGCGAATTGTATTGTCAATGCCTGGACTACATGTCGGTCAGACTCACTGGCCCATCAGCACTATCGTCTTTTATGCAAGCTTCGTAGTTATTTGTGTCTAATATATACCCATACTATATTTGATTAACTGCTCAGCTTCCCCGGTGAGGTGTATTATTGTATTGGCTTCCACGGGTGCTACCCGGACCCAATCCAATATTAAACACCCCCACCGTGACTAGACTAATGCTTCTAGAGTCCAATTACTCCCCTCAGATATGGTAGACTATATTTGGTTGGCACAGATGCACTATAGGGTCAGTTCCGGAAGCAATTCTGATTGTCTCTCAAACTCCCGATAGACCTTCTGGTGGACTCCCATACTACCCACGGGCTAGTACATGGTTCCCTATATCCATCAGGTGTCAAATTGCACCAAAGTAGGTGACCTCCCTTTGGGCGGCCACTTTTTTTTTTCTTTTTCTTTTTTTTTTTTTTTTTGTATATCTTATATTCGTTATTATAAGGTACAAGAAATAGCATGCATCATCAGATATGGCCAAAACAAAACCAACAAACATGTAAACAAAAACAAAATTCAAGCAAAACCCAAAACAAAAACAAGTCCTCCAAACGCGACGAACCAAGTCCCAATCGAAACATTTCCACAAAAACAACGTATAACCAGTAAAATCCAATTTTAACAAGCACGGACAAACATACGTGAAAAAAGGAATCTAAACAGTCATAAGTTACATGAAGCTAAGGAGCAACCGAGGCATTACAAAGCAATAAGGCTCTGGCACGCGTGTCTGTGATGCCATAAAGGAGGTTGCTGGAGGGGAATAATCTTGGCCTCGGGCCCCTGTCTGGGGGCGCTGGCAGGGTGACAGATGGAACTAGCGGTGGGGGCGGAACGACATAAGGGGACATATCCGGTGGGAAGCCTGTGGCTGTGGAGAGTATATATCCGGAGAGGCCCTTCAGTAGAGATGCGGAGTCCCACAGGGGGGACGGGGAGTCCAGCGACAGATCCCTTTGGAGGACAAGGGAGCGCGCTTCCGATCTCAAAGGGCCGGAGAAGATGGCGTGTTTAAAAGCTTCCACCCCACTTTCACAGTGTGGGCAGAGAGTTGGGTCGTTGTGAGTAAACGAGGAAGGATGCCCGGCGAGGTAGCTCTTTCCGGACCTCATCTGATGGATCCTGCCAGCTACGAAGCGAGGGAGGCCTTGGAGCAGGTGGGGTGACAGAGAGGGGGAAAACCTGTAGTAGCGCGGGGGACAATAGTCCGCTTTCCAGCGGGTGAGGAGGGTTTGTCTGAGGAGGAGTATAAGGCGCTTGTTCGCCTTAGCCATAAGAAGAGGGTCTGGGAGGAGGGTAGGCAGGTGCATGAGGTCGGTCCTGACTAGTGGAAAGAAAGGAGGTCGGTCGAGGGCTGTGTACGCGTCGTGCACGATCGCGTTGAGGGGTAGGTGCCTCCTCCACCGTGACGGGGGGTAGCCCGGTTCAGCGGGAGAGTGTTCGGTTGTAACCTGGTGGCGAACTGCCTTGCGGAGATGGGAGACCTCCAGTCGTCCAAACCTGGCAAGGAGGGGTGCAGTCTGGCGGTTGCCGGATTAGCAGAAGGGGGGAGGCAGGAGACCCAAAGGGCTGCCAGGCGGCGCTGGTGGGCCACTAGGAGGGCAACTCGGGAAAGGCAGGATTCGAAGGACACGATGCACGTGGGGGTGGAAGAGAAGCAGGAGGTTGACCACCTCTGGACTCTTCTCCAGAACACCACCATCTTGTCTCCCATTTTCACACTTGGGACAAAGAGATCGGCTCCATAGAAGAGGACAGGATGGACTACCGCCATGGCCAGGCCGTGAGACAGGAAGGGGGGGATGCCTTTTGCCCGCGAGCGAAGAGAGCGGATTCCAGCGAAGGCACCCTTGGCCAGAGTCAGCCTTTTGTTGAAGTGAGGAGAGGTGAAGAGAGAGGGGGTGAACCAGTACCCAAGCCACCTGAGGGAAGCGGCGGGTCGAAAGGTACTTCCATCCAGACTAATAGGGGCGGTAGAAGGGGAGGCCCTTTGCAATGGGGTACGCCAGAGGATGAGTTTCGTTTATGGGACTGAGAAGGGGACGCCTAGCTTCGAACCAATGGCGGCAAGTGTCTGGTAGTGGCCAGCCAGGAGGGAGACGTTCTTTTCATAAGAGGTGGAGTAGACTGTGATGCCAAAGTCATCCACATAGGAGAGGACAAGCCCACGGCGAATGGCGAGGTGCATAGAGGAGACATAGATTAAGAACAGCAGGGGGGAGAGGGGGGAGCCTTGGGGAGTGCCTACCGATACTGGGAGGGAGGTCCTTGGCGAGGCTTGGAAAAGGAGGCGGCAGCGGCGGCCATGTAAAAAGGAGGAGACCCACTTCACCAGGTTTATAGGGGTGGCGAGGGACAGTAACCTGGAGGAGAGGACCGCGGAATCAACATTGTCGAAACCACCTGTGATGTCTATAAACAGGGTGGAGACCGTGAAGTCACGATTGGCCTGGAGAGCTCGAACCTCGTGGGCGAGGGTGGCTGCTGCGTCAAAGGTTGATATCCCGGGAAGGGAACCGCACTGGTCTCTGTGTATACGTCCAAGTGCGCGAGCCAACTTGCCAATTCCTAAGGAGACAATACGCTGGCGATTTTGGAGAAGGTTTTGAGGAGAACTATTACCCTGAAGGAGGCGGGGGACACATTGAAGGGTTTCCCGGGCTTGTCCAGGATCACACGGTCGGCTTCTTTAAGAGAGCCCAGAAGGTGGCCATGAGACAGGAGGGAAGAGAGGAGTGCGGGTATGAGCTGGAGGTACTTGGAGTGTACCTTCTTCCAGAACGAGTAGGCGATAGTGTCTGGTCCCGGGGCCGAGGTGGGGGAGCACGCGCCAAGGACAGTGCTTACCTCTTCTTTGGTGACCGCGGGAGCGTCGGGGTCTAGGGTAGCAAAACGGGGGTAACCAGGGCTGGGCCTTGGAGGAAAGACTTGGTTTAGGAGGGCCTCGTTGATCTGGGCAGGTGTGTCGACCCCTGGAAATGAGGGGAATCTGACTGTGGGGGAGCCGGATAAGGCCCATCTAGCGTGCCAGACTGAGTGGGCGTCCGTGGTGGATAAGTATAGTTCCCAGTGTTTCTTCTTGGCCAGCTGGATCGCTTTGAAGTAAGCTGCCCTGGCATTGCGGGCTTCGGCTGGGGGGAGGGGGTCATCGAGTATTCTGGCCTTTCAGGCACGTCTGCCTGCAGCATGGTATGTTTTCCTGAGCAAGGAGAGAAGAGGAGACCACCAAGGTTTGGTGCTAGGGGAGGGGCGGGAGAAGGGAATGTTAGACCGAAGGGATTCTTGAACTCTGGCAAAATTGGTGTCAAACCAAGTATCCAGTTGGTCAATGGAGGGAGAGGGGACAGGGGTAGAGATTTGGACTTTGTCGAGGGCAGCGGTGGCCCCTTCCCAGTTGAGCCTTACCCCGTCCGGCTTTGGGGGAGCGAGTTTGAAGGGTGAAAAATCAAAGGAAATAAAACAGGAAACGTGATCAGAACCGGTGGACGGAAGAGGCGTGGACCACTCCGCCTTAACAAGTTGTCAAAGAAAAACATTTGCGAAGGCAAGGTCAATGACCCCAGGCCTAGCATGAGCCTCAAACGAAAACCTAGTGTAAACTCCTGCAACATTCAAAAGCGAAAAATCTAAAGAAGATGCTAGGTTATAATAGGGGGAGGAGCGAGATATATCGGACTGATTGAAATGTCTAAGCGGATTAGTAGAAGGGTGGTGGACATTGAAATCCCCCAGAATCAGAGTAGGAAAAGCATCTTTTTTGAAAACCGTGGTGGCGGGGACCGAAGGGGCACCCCCAGCGCGGGTGAAGGTGTTATAACAATTAGAGATTCTCCCTCTGTTGGCAGATCCTCTCGGGGGGGAATCAAGAAATAAGTCAAGGGAAAAGTAACTATCTTAGCCGGTTATAGACGGGAGGACAGAGGCTCGATCAAGAAACGTTAGGGAAACATCGGTAGCGACCCTTAGTTTCAGGGTCTCAGGCGGGGTGGGAGAAAAGACTTTGAAGTCAGGAAAGGAAGGATGACGACCGAACTTCACAGGAGGGTCTTGGACGGCGACGATGTCGACAGGGGTATTTAGTAAAGCAAAACTATTGAACAGGGCAAGAAAGACTTTCCAACTCTCCAGGAGGTTGTGTTGTACGAAGGATATATTAATCTCGGATGATGATGTTGCGGCGTTTACCCGCATTAGTGGGCACCGCACTGATTCGAGCAGGAGGAGAAAGACAACGGGACCCCCTGGGGGAGTGGGCCACTGGGTCCTGGTGTGGGTCGAGCAGACGTAGGGGGTTCAATGGGGGGACCCATGTTGGAGGGCCTTGGGGTGGTAGGGTCAAACGGGGGAATGAGGACCCTTGGTGAAAGGGAAACCACCTCAGGGGCGGCGATGTCCATGCCATCGTCGCCTTCAGAGCTGCCCACCGACTCTGGTGGCGGGGGCGGGCGTCTCGGATCAGCTTGGCGGTTTGGGCAGGCGAAGTCAGAGGCTTGGTGGAGGACTTCGCAATTGGGGCATCTGAGGGTGGAGGAGAGGCAGCAGCCGGGAACCACTTTGTAATTGCCCTCCTTTGGGAAAGACGGGTTTTGACACCGATGTTCCTTCCTTGTATGGTGAATGGAGCAGAGGGGGCAGGTGGGGTGGGTTGCTTTGCGAAGCCGGGCTGGGTGGCCAAACGAGGAGCAGTTAGAGCAGATGCCGAGGGGGGACTTCAGGAAGGCTTTCTCTGGGCTGCATAGTTGTCCGAGAAGATAGAAGGGTTTAAGGAAACCGTCGAGGTGATCAGGGTGGATCGTAACGATAACAGAGGTCGGTTTTTTGGAGTTCCTTGAATCAGGGTCGGGGTTGAGGAAACGGGATGAAAGTATGCGAAATCAATTCGCATTATGAATAGATTCCAGCAAGAAGGGGAATAGAGCCGTGTTGGAGTCTGGGAGAAGCTCAACGGGGAGTCTGTGTAGTGCGACTTGCACCAAGTTTGGGGCCATCCGAAACGCTTCCCAATGGGAAGATCCTACAGCAAAGGCTTGGTTGAGCTTGGTGGAGAAGGCATCGGGGAAATGGGAGTAGGAGGAGCCGGGAGTGTTTGGTTCGTTACCGTGAGGGAGATGGCACCTTTATCGCTAACGGAGACCATGAAGGAGCGAGGGAGGGGGGACTGTACCTCGCGTAGCACTGAAGCCACGATGTCACAAGCTTTGCCCTTGATCAGGGGAGGGTTGGCGTGAGGGAGAGGGGAGAAGCGTAAGGCGTAAAACTGTCTTTCAACTTTGGGGAGGACTTTGGGAGTAGGGGCAGGTGAGGGGCCTTCGGCGTTCACCGCTTGGGCGAAGGCGGGGGCCGACC